>JABMCL010000657.1:575000-582500 GCA_018857735.1 Alviniconcha marisindica
TTCTGCCATTTTAATTTCTGCCTCCCCGTTCCGTTGGTAGTCACCCCCGATCCTTGCTGCAGGTGTCGTGTTGTAAACAGCCAATCGGACATCGCTGACTCACGTTCCGCCCTTGTTCGACCGCATGTTAGATGTCAGGTAACGAACTGAACATGACAGTTGCCAGTGCTGGACAAATAAGTCAGCAAAATGTCAGCATCACTCTGTGCTGGACAAATAAGTCAGCAAAATGTCAGCATCACTCTGTGCTGGACAAATGACGTCAGCAGAGCTACAGCTCAACCCCACCGCCCCATCTGTGACAGCTGTGACACAGCCCACCGCCCCATCTGTGACAGCTGTGATACGGCCCACCGCCCCATCTGTGACAGCTGTGACACAGCCCACCGCCCCATCTGTGACTGCTGTGATATAACTCACCGCCCCATCTGTGACTGCTGTGATATAACTCACCGCCCCATCTGTGACAGCTGTGTTATAACTCACCGCCCCATGTGTGACAGCTGTGACACAGCCCACCGCCCCATCTGTGACTGCTGTGATATAACTCACCGCCCCATGTGTGACAGCTGTGATGTAACTCACCGGCCCATCTGTGGCAGCTGTGTTATAACTCACCGCCCCACCTGTGACAGCTGTGATGTAACTCACCGCCCTATCTGTGACAGCTGTGTTGTAACTCACCGCCCCAATGTGTCACAACTGTGATATAACTCACCGCCCCATGTGTGACAGCTGTGATATAACTCACTGCCCCAACTATGACGGCAGTGCTACTGCATTCTTGCTATTTGCAGCACCATGTGTCTGTTAAAACAAGGTTAATATTTCCTTTAGGGGCGTCTTTTATTTTATCATTCGTAACCTTCGGTGACACCTGACAAGATAAATTTATCTTCAGTCAGCTACTGTATCAACCGTGGAGGTCATGATATCACCCAGACGAAACGCAAGTCGTCAAATCGGCACAGCCGGCAGACGTCCGCTTGACGGGTGACACAAGAGAGCGAGAACCACTGCTCTTGTCACGGACAGGCTGTCATATGTGTACGTACATAGCTTCTGCTTGAGCCGATGTATCCGGGAGCATATTCCCTTTGTATGTATTGTCGGCTGTGGTTGTGAGCAGTGATTATTTCTTTGAAGGTTTCGCCTTACGGGGTCAAGCTTTGACTGGCCCAGTGAGCACGGGACCTCCACTGCACGACATGTCGTGTGCGACTGTCGACATAATATAATCATTTATTGCCTCCTCACGTCTGTAGTGGGGGACTGTCGACACATTGCCTCCTTACGTCTGTCGTGCGGGACTGTGGATGTATTGCCTCCTTACGTCTGTAATGCGGGACTGTCGACATATTGCCTCCTTACGTCTGTAATGCGGGACTGTCGACATATTGCTTCCTTACGTCTGTAATGCGGGACTGTCGACATAATATTATTGCCTCCATACGTCTGTAATGCGGGACTGTCGACATATTGCCTCCTTACGTCTGTAGTGGGGGACTGTCGACACATTGCCTCCTTACGTTTGTAATGCGGGACTGTCGACATATTGCCTCCTTACGTCTGTAATGCGGGACTGTCGACACATTGCCTCCTTACGTCTGTAATGCGGGACTGTCGACACATTGCCTCCTTACGTTTGTAATGCGGGACTGTCGACATATTGCCTCCTTACGTCTGTAATGCGGGACTGTCGACACATTGCCTCCTTACGTTTGTAATGCGGGACTGTCGACACATTGCCTCCTTACGTCTGTAATGCGGGACTGTTGACATATTGCCTCCTTACGTCTGTAATGCGGGACTGTCGACACATTGCCTCCTTACGTTTGTAATGCGGGACTGTCGACACATTGCCTCCTTACGTCTGTAATGCGGGACTGTTGACATATTGCCTCCTTACGTCTGTAATGCGGGACTGTCGACCTATTTGCTCCTTACGTCTGTAATGCGGGACTGTCGACGTACTGCCGATTACGTCTCCGGCCAAGAGCCCTAGAAACCCGTTCACCTGGCTGTCTTATCGCCTTGCTGTTCTAGCTGTTCACCTTGGTGCAGCAGACGGATATCAGTCACGAGAGCTGGTTTCCGTTACATTTCAGCCGGGTTTCACAGCCGGGTTTCACAGCCGGGTTTCACAGCCGGGTTTCACAGCCGGGTTTCACAGCCGGGTTTCACAGCCGGGTTTCACAGCCGGGTTTCACTCGCCGTTAGTTGCTTAAAACCAGGGAGATGACAAGACGCACACACACACACACACACACACACACACACCACACCACACACACAAACACATACAACACACACACACACACACACACACACACACACACACACACACACACACACACACACACACACACAACACAAACACATACATACACACACACACACACACACACACACACACACACCACACACACACACACACACACACACACACACACACACACACACATACACCACACACACACACGCACGCACGCACGCACGCACCACGCACGCACGCACGACGCACACACACACACATACACACACACACGCGCACACACACACACACACACACACACACACACACACACACACACACACACACACACACACACACACACACACACACACACACACACACACACACACACACACTGGCGCACAGAAGGAATGCAACGAGAGGTGAGGGATGGTAAATAGGGAGGCAGGTAAGAAGACAGAATTTGAAATCACTTGGGGTATTGTTTGTAGGGTGAGAGCGATATCGTGAGAGAGAGAGAGAGAGAGAGAGAGAGAGAGAGAGAGAGAGAGAGAGAGAGTATAGGGGAAAAGCTATGGCTGGTCAAAATACTGCTTGCAGAGGTAAGTTTTACGGCTAGTTTTGAAGGCAGGAGGTGGAAAGGGCTGTGACGGAGAGCGAAAGGAAAAGAATTCCAGATTTGTGCAGCAGAGAAGCAAAAGGCACGACGACCAGCAAACTAACCCTGGCCACAAGTCATTACCTACGTAGACAACGTGCTAAATAGAGTAAAAAGATAAGTATGGACTCGATCATTACCTGGACAGATACAGGTAGCAATTAAGTTGTTCAGCCACGGCGCTGCTTTGCTCCAAATCACTGATGCATTTGATGACACATCACCTGGAACTCGACTTACAGCACTGCCCTGTGGGTCCTGTGGGTCCGTATCACTGAGGCGTGACCGACTGAGGTTGGGGGGTGGAGGGTGGAGGGTGGGGGTTGTTGCTCCAACGTAGCAAACAGCGATCCCTGCGTTGCTTGGAGCGTGGAGTCTGTCTGCGGTTGTCGTGGTTGTAATATGTGCTGCAGTCAGTGGCGCGGAACTGATGGCTGAATTTTCGCGGACGAGATGATAATACTGGTAGTCACCTGATATCTAACGTTGTATCGGGGCCACACACACACACACACACACACACACACACACACACACACACACACGCACGCACGCACCAGCCCGCCCGCCCGCCCACCCGCACGCACGCACACACACATGCACACACACGGACACACACACGGACACACACACACACACACTCGCACGCGCGCACACACACACACACACACACACACACTCGCACGCGCGCGCACACACACACACACACACACACACACACACACACACACACACACACACACACACACACACACACACACAGAGTCAAAACGAATGAGTTAATGTACGGCAAAGGTAGCCGAAATTATTGTGACAGACCCTTAATGCATGGCAACAACAGGGAGACCGATGTGGCAGACCCTTTATATATGGCAACAATAATGAGACCGATGTGGCAGACCCTTTATATATGGCAACAATAGTGAGACCGATGTGGCAGACCCTTTATATATGGCAACAATAGTGAGACCGATGTGGCAGACCCTTTATATATGGCAACAATAGTGAGACCGATGTGGCAGACCCTTTATATATGGCAACAATAGTGAGACCGATGTGGCAGACCCTTTATACACGGCAACAATAGTGAGACCGATGTGGCAGACCCTTTATACACGGCAACAATAATGAGACCGATGTGGCAGACCCTTTATATATGGCAACAATAATGAGACCGATGTGGCAGACCCTTTATATATGGCAACAATAGTGAGACCGATGTGGCAGACCCTTTAGATATGGCAACAATAGTGAGACCGATGTGGCAGACCCTTTAGATATGGCAACAATAGTGAGACCGATGTGGCAGACCCTTTATACACGGCAACAATAATGAGACCGATGTGGCAGACCCTTTATATATGGCAACAATAATGAGACCGATGTGGCAGACCCTTTATATACGGCAACAATAGTGAGACCGATGTGGCAGACCCTTTATACATGGCAACAATAATGAGACCGATGCGACAGAGAGTGTCTGTGAGATCTGTGTGGACAGTGAAACTCCCCAGTGTATAGTGAGTGTGAGGGGAACGAACACTACTTACACTGCAGTCAATGGGGGAGGGGGTGGGGGTGGAGGTGGGGGGGGGGGCAGGGGGGTCCAATCCGGTTCACTCACGTTGTCCGGCGGGCGGACTGTGCTGGAAGCCGATGCAAGCTTTGTCGTTGAGGACACGCTGTAGGCCCGCTTGCTGCTGTCCCTGTGACAAATCTCCAGCTTTCCTCCTGGGGGGGGGGGGGGGGGGGGGGGGTTGTGCGTGTGTGTGCGTGCATGCGTGCGTTACGTGTATGTGTGTGTGTGTGTGCTTACTTGCTCGCTTGCGTGCGCGCTTGCACGCTGATGCGAGTTTGTTTTGAGTGTGTTTTGGTTCTTTGCCTTGTACTGGGCTATGTGCTCTTGTTTGGAGAAATAGCTCATAAAAGAGTACATTATTATTATTATTATCGTTGGCTGGCTGCCTCACGGACCGACACGGCAGTAGTGTGATGTCTGCCTTACTGACCGACACGGCAGTAGCGTGATGGCCGCCTTACTGACCGACACGGCAGTGGTCTGATGTCTGCCTTACTGACCGACACGGCAGTAGCGTGATGGCCGCCTTACTGACCGACACGACAGTAGCGTGATGGCCGCCTTACTGACCGACACGACAGTAGCGTGATGGCCGCCTTACTGACCGACACGGCAGTAGCGTGATGGCTGCCTTACTGACCGACACGGCAGTAGCGTGATGGCTGCCTTACTGAACGACACGGCAGTAGCGTGATGGCTCTCTTACTGAACGACACGGCAGTAGCGTGATGGCTGCCTCACGGACCGACACGGCAGTAGCGTGATGCAGGTTGGCCTGCACGCCCTTACCACACTGCCTACCGCTCGGCAGGTCCCCTCACGATGTCACTCACTCACTAGGCCTGCGTACACGCACACCCTCGTTTTCCAATAAAGAGGAAATAAAATGAGTCCGATTTTAGCCGCAGGTCTGTCGTCTTTTTTCAGCCCCTCATGTATCACCTGCGCGACTGTGTTAGCTGTCTTCACACGACTGTTTGCTGTCTCCTCACGACTGTTTGCTATCTTCACACGACTGTTTGCTGTCTCCTCAGGGCTGTGTTTGCTGTCTCCACACGGCTGTGTTTGCTGTCTCTCCACAGGGCTGTTTGCTGTCTCCACACGACTGTTTGCTGTCTCCACAGGGCTGTGTTTGCTGTCTCCACACGACTGTTTGCTGTCTCCACAGGGCTGTTTTTGATGTCTCCACACGACTGTGTTTGCTGTCTCAACACGGCTGTTTGCTGTCTCCACACGACTGTTTGCTGTTTCCACACGGCTGTTTGCTGTCCCCACACGGCTGTGTTTGCTGTCTCCACAGGGCTGTGTTTGCTGTCTCCACAGGGCTGTGTTTGCTGTCTCAACACAACTGTTTGCTGTCTCCACAGGGCTGTGTTTGCTGTCTCCACAGGACTGTTTGCTGTCTGCACAGGACTGTGTTTGCTGTCTGCACAGGACTGTGTTTGCTGTCTCCACAGGAAAGTGTTTGCTGTCTCCACAGGACTGTGTTTGCTGTCTCCACAGGAAAGTGTTTGCTGCCTCCACAGGACTGTGTTTGCTGTCTCCACAGAAAGTGTTTGCTGTCTCCACAGGACTGTTTGCTGTCTGCACAGGACTGTGTTTGCTGTCTCCACAGGACTGTGTTTGCTGTCTCCACAGGACTGTTTGCTGTCTGCACAGGACTGTGTTTGCTGTCTCCACAGGACTGTGTTTGCTGTCTGCACAGGACTGTGTTTGCTGTCTCCACACGACTGTTTGCTGTCTGCACAGGACTGTGTTTGCTGTCTCCACAGGACTGTGTTTGCTGTCTCCACAGGAAAGTGTTTGCTGTCTCCACAGGAAAGTGTTTGCTGTCTCCACAGGGCTGTGTTTGCTGTCTCCACACGGCTGTTGCTGGACATGACAAGCAGTGTGCTGTGACCCACGTGTCTGTTTGTGTGGGCAGGCTTCATGCCTTGATTCCGGCAAGCGGACCATGCCGACCCTCCGACGCTCCAAGAGTCTCAACGACAAAATCACCCGTCAGAAGAACCGCAGTGGTGACGTCATTCGTGACCCAAGATCCCCGGATGTGGAAGGACGCACGAGAACATGTGTCGACAACTTTCAGGTAAGCTCTGCACGTTGGGCCACTCCAGACGAGCTCTTCCCCCCCCCCATCTCCCCCCATTCATCCCCCCCCCCCCCCCCCAGTTGAAATGATCAGTGAAATCTTAAAAAGAGAAATTGGTCTTTTCTGTCGGCGGCATGTTTGATTTTCAAGCTGTTGATTTGCTTGGCTAGCATACTTATTGCCGTTGATGTCGTCAAAGATGTTGCCATATTTCTGTTTTATTGTTGTCGCCCAATGATACTTTTTGTGTGTGTTTTCATGGTGTGTGGAGACCGACCTTTCCGTTGATGAAACAAGGCTAGATTAGTTGCAGCTGGGCGTGTAGCCTACAGACAGTCAGGACAAGCTTGGCTAAATGGGACAACTCCATCTTCCACGTTTCCCTCCCCCCAGTTCCAAACCCTAGGTCGTCACGTTGACCACAGTGTAAGTCTCTCCCTTTTCTCCAAGTCGAGGTTCATCACGTTGACCACAGCGTGACTTTTTCTTTTTCTCCAGGTTTTGTTTTAGCAGGGTGACCCCAGCGTGTCTCTTCCTGACCGTGACCTTGTTTCAGCAGGGTGGCCCTAGCGTGTCTGTCTCTCTGTGACCTTGACCCTGTTTCAGCAGGTTGACCCCAGCGTGTCTCTGTGTGACATTGACCTTGTTTCAGCAGGTTGACCCCAGCGTGTTTCTGTGTGTGACCTTGACCTTGTTTCAGCAGGTTGACCCCGGCGTGTCTCTGTGTGACCGTGACCTTGTTTCAGCAGGCTGACCCCAGCGTGTCTCTCTCTTTGTCACCTTGACCTTGTTTCAGCAGGTTGACCCCGGCGTGTCCCCCGTTGTGTTGCAGGCCCTGGTTCACCTGCGGAAGCAGACGGAGGACAAGGCGCGGCAGCTGGAGCTGGCCTACAACTACGCCACCCACGGCTCCT
>JABMCL010000657.1:590000-592500 GCA_018857735.1 Alviniconcha marisindica
GTTAATCACTTGAAGATGTCCCCTTTAAGTTATGTACCATGTCAGTATTTACTTGTAACGCCTCAATAGTTAATCACTTGAAGATGTCCCTTTAAGTTATGTACCATGTCAGTATTTACTTACAATACCTCAACAGTTAATCACTTGAAGATGTCCCCTTTAAGTTATGTACCATGTCAGTATTTACTTACAATACCTCAACAGTTAATCACTTGAAGATGTCCCCTTTAAGTTATGTACCATGTCAGTATTTACTTGCACGCCAGGTGAGAGATATCGTAGATGATTCAGGTCCCTGCTGTTGTGTCACTCGCTTGGTCAGAGATCTTTTACTTACGCTGGCCGTCTGTCTGGAACAGCCATCCTTGCAAAGTTAGGTCATCAGACACACCCGCGTCTTTCAAATCATTCTTCAGACCTAACCTCTTCAAGCTGTCCTACAGTGTGTGCGTGTGTGTGTGTGTGTGTGTGTGTGGGTGTGTGCGTGCGTCGTGTGTGTGTGTTGTTTGTCGTGGCTGTGTGCTCCAGTTTGTTGACGAAGTTGCTCCAGGGAAAAATACACATAAGAGTACGTTGTTATTGTGTTCATGTGAAGTCTTGAACGCTAATCAACTCCCTTCGTTTGTGAAATTAATGACTGGCTTCTTTTTTCTCTTCATTAAATTTGTTTTGTTTTTCACATTCCATCGGTCTGTCTGTCTGTCTTTCTTTCTTTGCCTGTTTCTGTCTGCCTCTTTCTGTGTCTGTCTCTGTCCATCACTCTCTCTCTGTCGCTCAGTCTCACTCTCTGTCTCTGTCTGTCAGTCTGTCGGTCGGTCTGTCTGTCTGTCTGTCTCTCTCACATTATGTCGCTCAGTCTCCGTCTTTGTCTCTGTCCGCCCGTCTGTCTGCATGTCTGTCTCTCTCTCTCTCTCCGTGTGTGTGTGTCTCTGTGTGTCACTGTACGTTTCGTTGGCTGACGATTAAAGCCAGAGGCTGTTGTTCTCTGACGGCGCTGCCTGCTGTGGGACAGAGGCGGGAAGAGCACGTGCATCGCGAGCTGAGCGAGATGTTGGCGCGACACCAGCACAGCCTGGGGCCGGTCATCAGGTCAGAGCTGCAGCACCTGCACGAGCAGCTGCAGGCCCCCGGTCAGCACGTGCTGGGTCAGCTGCAGGTCGCGCTGACCGCCCTCGCCGCCCCGCCGCCCGCCTTCACTGAGCAGGTCACCACGGACCCGGATGTGAAGAAACTGGCGGAGCAGGTCGTGGACCTCATCGGTGAGTTCTTGTTGTTGTTTTTGTTGTCGCGTTGCCTAGCTGAACTTCCTTGGGGTCAGCTGGTGTGTGCAGCTGTACATTGACAATTGTATTTCACAGGGTGAGAGGATCATGGCTGAAGATAGACTCCACTTAACTGTGCAGCATATAACATTCTATTGTGGCTTTCGTGGCCTTGCTGGTGTCAGCCTGTTTTGTACATGGTCGTTTTTGCTGTCACCTTGCAGTCAGTTCGCTCTTCGGTTTGAACGTTCATCCAATCACCTTGCACTTAGTCCGTTCATGGATTTGAACGTTCATCCAATCACCTTGCACTTAGTCCGTTCATGGATTTGAACGTTCATCCAATCACCTTGCACTTAGTTCGTTTATGGATTTGAACGTCCCATCAAATCACTTTGAAGTTAGTTCGTTCATGGATTTGAACGTCCCATCAAATCACTTTGAAGTTAGTTCGTTCATGGATTTAAACATCCCATCAGATCACTTTGAAGTTAGGTAGTTCTTGGATTTGAACGTCCCACCAAACCACTTGCAGGGCCGGAGTACGTGCGTCTGGGCCGAGGGTTGGAGTTGCCTCAGCCGGAGTTGGAGCGGATTGAGAACGGCCAGCACAGTCCGGGCGAGAAGACCCGCCAGGTGCTCAACAGCTGGTTGGAGCGGAGGGGAGGTCCGGAGCCCCCTGGCACCCCTTCCGGCACCCCTCCCGGCACCCCTTCCGGCACCCCTTCCGCCCGCCACTTGGAGCTGGCCCTGCGCGCCATGGACAAGGACATCCGTCTCTTCACCCGTGAGTTGGCGCTACCAGCGTCATGCCTTGTTCTTCCTTTCCCATCACTGTTTAAAGCCGACTTGTCTCCGGGAAGGTAGTGGCGGGGACCGAGAGCCCAGGAGGTGGGGGGGGGGGGGGGGGGGGGGGGGCGGAGGGGGACTATACCTAACGCTGCACTGTCAACACCAGAATGGTTTCTGCATTCAGATGGGCAGCTATGAGAGCCGTTTGAATGTTTCGCTGATTGTGAGGGACAAAGTCATTAGACAGTGTCCACCTCCAGAACGGTTTCTGCACTCAGATGAGCA
Organism: Alviniconcha marisindica; assembly: GCA_018857735.1. NCBI lineage: Eukaryota > Metazoa > Mollusca > Gastropoda > Provannidae > Alviniconcha > Alviniconcha marisindica. The sequence continues at coordinate 592,340 of JABMCL010000657.1, forward strand.
GCTATGAGAGCCGTTTTAATGTTCCATTAGTTGTGAGGGACAAAGTCACAACAGTGTTCATAATCAACCAATTTTGAGGAGAAAGGAGGCCGAAGCGAGGAATCGAACCGACGTCAGCCGAACGCCTTACCGCTGGGCCAAGCCGGCTCTCACATGTCCTG
>JABMCL010000657.1:597500-710000 GCA_018857735.1 Alviniconcha marisindica
ACTGGCTCTGTCTGGCCCTGTTCCCTGCCCAGCTCTGCACTGGCTCTGTCTGGCCCTGTTCCCTGTCCAGCTCTTGCACTGGCTCTGTCTGGCCCTGTTCCTGCTCAGCTCTTGCACTGGCTCTGTCTGCCCTGTTCCCTGCCCAGCTCTTGCACTGGCTCTGTCTGGCCCTGTTCCCTGCCCAGCTCTTGCACTGGCTCTGTCTGACCCTGTTCCCTGCCCAGCTCTTGCACTGGCTCTGTCTGGCCCTGTTCCATGCTCAGCTCTTTTTGTCCACTGCTCTTCCCGTCTTGAGTTTTATTTTAGAACAGAAGCATGAGGAGTAGCTCGGATTTTGTTGTTGTTGCCCATAAGGCAAAAAGAGAGTATTGCGCAGTTTTATTTAATTTTAAAAATTAATTATTTAAAAATAGAAATTTTAGAGGTCTTGATGTGAAGGCCTCGGTCTACATGTGTCACGGAGCCTCAAAGACTGCCACGTGTCTTCATGTGAAGGCCTCGGTCTACATGTGTCACGGAGCCTTTTAGTCGTCTTGATGTGAAGACTGCTTGTGTTGCTGCTGTGCTGTGAATGCTAACAGGATTCACTTATTTCAATTTTTTTAATTGTGCTTTTATTGCTGTATGAATAATGAATGTGTTGATAGCATTACGAAGACGTGTCGCCATTGGGAGTTACAGTACTCTGGTATGCACAATATCGTCATGTGCCTGTCTTGTTACAGTACACTGGTATGCACAATAGCGTCATGTTTCTGTCTTGTTGCAAGTAGTCACTGAAGATTGTGCTAACATCTCGTGCAGTTTCAAACTTGGAAAACATAACGAACATCAGACTGTTGTTCTTAAATGCAATGGTGAAACTGAAATTGAACATACGGATGCTGTCTTAAAATGAGAATGCAGAAAGAAACATCAGGCTGCTCGTAAGTAGAGCCTAGATCAAATCACACAAGATTTTTTTATACTTGAATTTTTATTTTTATTTTTATTTTTATAAAGGTTAGAACTAAATGCATTCGGTTAGAGGACATACCTTTCGTAGAGTTTTTGTACCTTGTGCACTCGCATGCCAGGTGATAGTTATCGCGGGCGACTCTTTTCTCTGTTGTTGTGTCCCTTGTTATACGTGTGACGTCTTTGGAGCGCTAGAATTATTTCCCTTTGTTGCTTGACTTTGCTTTCACTTCGGGCAAAAACACGTGTGCGGTCTCGGCATAACCTGCCTTTCTCAAGCAACAAACGGGGGAGGGTCGGGGGAAGGAAGACCCCCATTTTACATGTAATTAAATTATTAATTTATTCAGAAAATCTCTTCGGTGTAAACTGACCACTTGCTGTAGGCTTGCTGTTTGGAAAAGGCAAGATGGACTGTGTACTTGCATGTTGTTTTGTCCTGTGTCATTGAAATCCGTTCAGTTTTTAACTTATTCAATAGCATTTGGAGCCGAAGAAAAGAAAAGAGAGAAGGGAAAAAGGCTGAGTGACTTGGGAAAGCAGAGCAGAGCAGAACTAACAACACTTCCTGCAGTATTCAAAGCATCCAAGGCTCTATTCTGACCTGTTCCAGGCCTTTAAGAGGGAAACTCTGATAGCTTCGGCTGAGGGGCGTTGTTTCTTTCGTATGCAGTACCCCACTGCAGTTTTCGTGCCAAGGATGCCTCGCTGGTTTTCATTTGCTGTCATGGTGACCAGCGTCGTCATAATGTTTGCAAGTCAGGTCCTGTCACAATACAGCCACGGATAACCACTGCAGACGTGCGTCTTTGGTCATTTCAGTCCCGTTGTTGGCATGGTAACTGAACTAAACGGACAAGACAAGGCCCTCGGTGCTGTGCACCGTTCACTTTGTCCTAAATACGTCAGATAGGTCAGTGTGAGGGAGGGATCGTGCTAACACGTGATACGTCAGATAGGTCAGTGTGAGTGAGGGATCGTGCTAATACGTGATACGTCAGATAGGTCAGTGTGAGGGAGGGATCGTGCTAACACGTGATACGTGAGATAGGTCAGTGTGAGGGAAGGATCGTGCTAATACGTGATACGTCAGATAGGTCAGTGTGAGGGAGGGATCGTGCTAATACGTGATACGTCAGATAGGTCAGTGTGAGGGAAATATCGTGCTAATACGTGGTACGTGAGAGAAACATCGTACAACACGTGATACGTGAAATAGGTCAGTGTAAGGGAAATATCGTGCTAATACGTGGTACGTGAGAGAAACATCGTACTAACACGTCATACGCGAAAGAGGTCAGTGTGTGAGGTGTAAGTCGTGCTAAGACTTGATAGAAAAATCGTACAACACGTGATACGCGAAAGAGTTAACAGTGTGAAGGAAAAGTCGTGTTAAGACGTGTCAGCAAACTGAATCTGAATGGGATGAAGAGAGCGACTGAGTCAGGTAATCAGTGAAATTTCAGATACGATTTCAAACTCCAAGCACTGGTTTACGACATCCTTCCTTGGAGGAAGATGCCGGAAAGCGATGCTTGGAGTGTGATGCGAGTTGTGTCCCATAAAGCGGACCGGACAACGGCTGTAGCCTGTTAGCCAGGCCGTTGCGGCGTTAGCCTGTTAGCCAGGCCGTTGAGCGGAGCAAGCTATGGCGGCTTGTAGACTGTTAACAGACGACGGCTGACAGAAGGTGGACAACAGCAGCCTCAGTGTCAGTCTCTTTCGTTTCCACTGAGGGGCGGTCGCGGCCATGCCTTTTCGAAGTAGGACAGACAATTTTCGGTGCAGAGGGCAACCTGACAAATTCTGCTCGGGTATAAGTATGCACGTCCATCGTTTCGACACTGCCAACTTTCGCTCCCCCCCCCCCCCCCCCCCAAAAGGCACCCCCCCCCCCACCCCCCTAACCTGGCCTCCCTCCCACTTATCAGGAACAGGTCAGAGCAGCCTACGGCTTCGCTTGCCGTCGAGACAGAATTCTGCAGGCGTGAGTCAGTTCTGCCTTCAGTTCATTTCACTTCAGTTCAAGATGGTATCAGTGCGCTCGAAAAAGCCCATATGCGCTCCACCCCATCTCACGGAAGTTCCCCCAATGTCGCCTTTGAAAAACGGTTCAGATGTGCGTCTGATTAACGATGACCCTCTCTCGTCCTTTCAAGGAGTTTACTTCTCTTCCCGCATTCTTACCCGTCAGACTTTAAAAAAATATTTTTAATTTATTTGTTTGATTGTGACTATGCATCGTTCGTGTTTATATCACATTCACGCTTGTCGGAGACCTGCATCTAATAAAGTAGCCAACTTGGCCTCTGTGTGCGCCTCGTCCGGCTGACCTGTCTGACTGGCCTCTGTGTGCGCCACGTCCGGCTGAGCTGTCTGATTGGCCTCTGTGTGCGCCACGTCCGGCTGAGCTGTCTGATTGGCCTCTGTGTGCGCCACGTCCGGTTGAGCTGTCTGATTGGCCTCTGTATGCGCCTCGTCCGGCTGAGCTGTCTCATTGGCCTCTGTGTGCGCCTCGTCCAGCTGAGCTGTCTGATTGGCCTCTGTGTGCGCCACGTCCGGTTGAGCTGTCTGATTGGCCTCTGTGTGCGCCACGTCCGGTTGAGCTGTCTGATTGGCCTCTGTGTGCGCCACGTCCGGTTGAGCTGTCTGATTGGCCTCTGTGTGCGCCTCGTCCCGTGAGCTGTCTGATTGGCCTCTGTATGCGCCTCGTCCGGCTGAGCTGTCTGACTGGCCTCTGTGTGCGCCTCGTCCGGCTGAGCTGTCTGACTGGCCTCTGTGTACGCCTCGTCCGGCTGAGCTGTCTGACTGGCCAGTCCTTCTCACGTCACTCCAAAACAACGGGTCTCCTTTGCTTTCCGGCTTCTGACGTTGTGTATACATGTGGACCTGGCGTTTCTCTTCTGCGTTTTGTTGTTGTTCCGTTTCAGCCGATTTCCCTGCACGCCCCAGTTTGCAGTGTTCGGTGCATGGAGCCGTCTGTATATATAGTCCATGGTTCGGTGTGGGTTCAGGCATGGACCTATGTACATATAGTCCATGGCTCGGTGTTGATTCAGGCATGGACCTATGTACATATAGTCCATGGTTCAGTGTTGGTTAAGGCATGGACCTATGTATATATAGTCCATGGGTCGGTGTTGATTCAGGCATGGACCTATGTATATATAGTCCATGGTTCAGTGTTGGTTAAGGCGTGGACCTATGTATATATAGCCCATGGTTCGGTGTGGGTTCAGGTGTCGGCCCATGGTATGTTTTTGTGTGCTGCCTTCAGTGCCGGCACGTGTGACATCAAGCAGAACGTCATTGCTTCCGGCCTCTGATGATGAAATGTTCATCAGGCCGGCAAGATGCGTTCAGTGCCGGCACGTGTGACATCAAACAGAACGTCATTGCTTCCGGCCTCTGATGATGAACTATTCATCAGGCCGGCAAGATGCGTTCAGCCAAGGCAGAGAGATGCACTAGCACACAACCCGAGCATCGCTTTCCGGCATCTTCCTCCGAACTCTGCCACAATTGGTGACGCCACTGAAAGGGCACTCAGTGACGACTGTCCACCGATGCTGTCAGCGCCCTCCGAAAGGCTCTGGTATTAATAAGACCGTGGTAGCAACACAGCGTCCAAGTACGCACGTAAACAGGCATGGGTAAAAAACCGCTCTGGGTTAAAAAAAGAAGAAAAAAAAGAAGAAGAAAAAGTTCCGTCTCGATTCAAACGTTTTATTTGGGCTGGCGTAAGCAACGTGGACGGTTATAAAATAAAATAAAAGCCTGATATAATTTGAGTTGTGTGTAACCAACTTCCTGCCGTTTGAGCACAAAGGAAAAACCGTTGGTTAGCTGACAGTTTGCCCAGACCTAACGGCGTAATCAGTTACGGCAGTGGTAGCAGGAAGGATGTCGTCAACCAGTGCTCGCAGCTTGACACTAGGACTGACTGATGAGGGACCATGGCACCAGTGTGACTGTATTCTTCGCCAGTGTGACTGGTATTCTGGACCAGTGTGGCTGGTATTCTGGACCAGTGTGACTGTATTCTTCGCCAGTGTGACTGGTATTCTGGACCAGTGTGGCTGGTATTCTGGACCAGTGTGACTGGTATTCTGGACCAGTGTGGCTGGTATTCTGGACCAGTGTGGCTGGTATTCTGGACCAGTGTGACTGGTATTCTGGACCAGTGTGGCTGGTATTCTGGACCAGTGTGGCTGGTATTCTGGACCAGTGTGGCTGGTATTCTGGACCAGTGTGACTGGTATTCTGGACCAGTGTGACTGGTATTCTGGACCAGTGTGGCTGGTATTCTGGACCAGTGTGGCTGGTATTCTGGACCAGTGTGGCTGGTATTCTGGACCAGTGTGGCTGGTATTCTGGACCAGTGTGACTGGTATTCTGGACCAGTGTGACTGTATTCTTCACCAGTGTGACTGGTATTCTGGACCAGTGTGGCTGGTATTCTGGAACAATGTGACTGGTATTCTGGACCAATGTGGCTGGTATTCTGGACCAATGTGGCTAGTATTGTGGACCAGTGTGACTGGTATTCTGGACTGTGGTATCAGTCTTCTGCTGGATGTCAGAAAGGCTGTCTAAGACGGACTTCTTGTAGATACGGTGTGTTGGAGCATATGGTACATATAGTACGTTGTAAAAATACTACGGTTGGCGGATACTTCCAAAACTACAAAACTGTATAAAAAAAAAAGCGTTGCAATTCCTTCTCTCGCATTTTGGGTGCTATGCTTAGTTGATACTGCCGACATTATAAAGAAATCCGATCAAGGTTATATTTAAAACGTTTCAGAAGGTTCAGGAGAAAAAAAGACTTCTCTACCTTCTTTGTGATTTTGGCAGAATCAGCTCAGCATAGTACAGGCAGTACACAATCTTGAAACAGTTGTGTATTTGTAATTATTTATAGTGCCATCTGATGTAGAATAGCATTTTCTATTTTTGTTATGATCTCGTAATTAATTCTCATGTGCTTGAGGTGTGTGTGTGTGTGTGTGTGTGTGTGTGTGTGTGTGTGTGTGTGGTGTGTGTGTGTGTGTGTGTGTGTGTGTGTGTGTGTAACTCTTTTTTCCCCCCGTGTATTTCTCCAGTCTAATTCGAAAAGTTTGCTTTGTTTGTATTGGGAATTTCTCCATTGTTTTAATTGTATTTGGGTTCCCCCGTGTGTTTAATTGTTATTTGTCGTGTGTAGTATCTAGAAATGTTTTTGCTTATTTATCCGTGTCGAACTGGTTATTTTTCGTGACTTTTCACTGGATTCCCCCCCCCCTTCTGTGATTTAATTTTCTCCCGTGTTTTAACTGGGGATTTGGCGTGTATTTTCATTGGGAAAACCTTCTTTGTGTGATTGAAGATTTCTGCAGTCCTTTTTTCATGTCCCGCCTCCTCCATCTTTGGGTGGCTGGGGTGGGGATGCACATTTGATCTCTTTGTCCACCGGATAGAAAAGAATCAAAGCAAAAACTTGAAGTTGAGGATTCTGTTTTAGAGCACCTCGTCACATGATTGTTATGTCGGGTTTAGAAACAAATCTGGCGTACACTCAGTTACCCGACTTCCGTGAAGCTGGAAACATGTCAAATCAGCGGGGAGTTACTCTGAGACAGACCCCTTCATTTGACGTGTTTCAAAATCAGCGGGGGATTACTCTGAAACAGACCCCTTCATTTGACGTGTTTCAAAATCAGCGGGGAGCTACTCTGAAACAGACCCCTTCATTTGACGTGTTTCAAAATCAGCGGGGGATTACTCTGAAACAGACCCCTTCATTTGACGTGTTTCAAAATCAGCGGGGAGCTACTCTGAAACAGACCCCTTCATTTGACGTGTTTCAAAATCAGCGGGGGATTACTCTGAAACAGACCCCTTCATTTGACGTGTTTCAAAATCAGCGGGGGATTACTCTGAAACAGACCCCTTCATTTGACGTGTTTCAAAATCAGCGGGGGGTTACTCTGAAACAGACCCCTTCATTTGACGTGTTTCAAAATCAGCGGGGAGTTACTCTAAGACAGACCCCTTCATTTGACGTGTTTCAAAATCAGCGGGGGTTACTCTGAAACAGACCCCTTCATTTGACGTGCTTGGTCTAACCTCCTGTACTCAGTCGTGCTTTCTGTACGAAACACGCATTGAGAAGGCTGCCTCGCTCCTTCAGGAAATGGGATATTCGTAGGACTTTGTATCTACAGTGTATTGTTCGGTTTCGCACAAATCACCGCCATTTCTCGGTTTCCTTTCTTTTGCGTGTGTTACGTTGTGTTCATTTCGTGCGCTGACTGAAATTGAATACCATGCACGGGGGAAAATAAATACCACGACCGACTTAACTGGAAATTTGGGAGGCGGGGGTCGGCGACGGCTACCACTTAGGCTATCTAAAAAGACATGTAGTGACGACTACAGTTCTGCTTTGGGCAGACTGCTTGCTGTCTGAGCTGGGACACTTCCTGTTGGTGGACAAAGATGTCTGATTGTATTACTAACGGCTTTCCTTTTGCGTCCGCTGTGGCGACCTCCGTGCGGGTCAGTGGTCAGTGTAACTGTCCACCAAAGTAGGTCACAGGGAGCGCAGTCGCCCACCTCAAGAGTTGTCGGTCGTGGTGTTCATTTAACATTGAGCACCGTTTCACTCGTCGATTAACACTCCTGCGTGTCTGTCATAATAATGAGTGTTCATCATTCCTCTTCTTCTTTTTCGTGGTGCTTTACGTCCGCAGAAACCATAAGGCTTATTGGGGACGGGGGAAGAATAGGATAGGGAATGAGAACCCGGGCCCACCTCCCTGGTAACACGCAGCTCCTGACCTCTGACATTATTATTACTACTGATCGCTTGTGGACAAAGCTGTCTGATTGTAAGACTAACGGCTTTCCTTTTGCGTCCGCTGTGGCGACCTCCGTGCAGGTCAGTGGTCAGTGTAACTGTCCACCAAAGTAGGTCACAGGGAGCGCAGAAGGTCACAGCGGACGCAAAAGGAAAGTCTTCCCTCTGACCACGATACAAACTGTAACAGTGGCCTTTTCTCTGGGCCTGTGAGGGCGAGATCTTTTGAAGTTTGGGGCATGACGGTAAAACTGATAACCAGTTTCAAGTTTGGGGCATGACGGTAAAACTGATAACCAGTTTCAAGTTTGGGACATGACGGTAAAACTGACAACCAGTTTTGGCATGAGCACCAGGCCAGGCCGTCGCTGTTTTTGGGCCAGGTGCCAAGGTTCCAGCATCACGTGATGCTTACTTAAAGACAGGTAGCTGAGGACACGTGCCGAGTATTTATTTTCGTGTTATACAAGGCTTTTTGCATCTCTATTTCCAATGTACGGCCGGCCGACAAAAACTGAAATGTCCACTCTTTTTCCCCCCACAGAGCTTTTAGGCAAGATCATTCAGACTTTGCCTGCTGCTAACATCCGTTCCACTTGACACTGGTATAGCAGTTTTGGTGACCTTGGTCGCATTTCAAAGTCACGGCAGAGTCGGACAGGAGGAAGTGGCGAGGAAAATATTCAGTGTGGTGATCGACGAGACTCAGTGTAAAATATGCTACACTAAGCTCTACGGTTAGTTGCCCGACTGATGACGTGCAGACGTTTAGTTGCCCGACTGATGACGTGCAGACGTTTAGTTGCCCGACTGATGACGTGCAGACGGTTAGTTGCCCGACTGATGACGTGCAGACGGTTAGTTGCCCGACTGATGACGTGCAGACGGTTAATTGCCCGACTGATGACGTGCAGACGGTTAGTTGCCCGACTGACGGCGTCAGACGGTTAGTTGCCCGACTGATGACGTGCAGACGGTTAATTGCCCGACTGATGACGTGCAGACGGTTAGTTGCCCGACTGACGGCGTCAGACGGTTAGTTGCCCGCAGTAAGTTTTCATACTGACGGGCCCACCAGGGAATCGCTTTTACGTTGAATGTGCTTTTGTGCCTTCTGACGGTATTCAAGTAGGATGTGTTTATCGTCTTACGTGTGGTGGTGTTGTTGGCGGTGTTGGAACGATTTTGTCGATGCTGATTAAAAAAAGAAAGAAAAAGAAAAGAAAAAAGGAGTAAAAACGTTAAAGAAGAATACCAATAATGTTCTGTACACTGTGTGTGTGTGTGTGTGTGTGTGTGTGTGTGTGTGTGTGTGTGTGTGTGTGTGTGTGTGTGTGTGCGTGCGTGCGTGCGTGCGTGCGTGTGTGTGTGTGTGTGTATAAGGGGGAGAGAGAGAGGAGGAGAGAGAGAGAGAGAGAGAGAGAGAGAGAGAGAGAGAGAGAGAGAGAGAGAGAGCATAACACACAAACTAGGTGCAATTGAACTCTCCCCCCCCCCCCACCTCACGGAAAGTTGTCATAACGCCCCCCCCCCCCCCCCCCACCTCGATCAGTAGACGGTCGTAACGCCATCTCCCCCCCCCTCCCCTTTCCCTCACGAACATCGGTTACCAAAACCTTTACGGTTATAACGGTTGTCATAGCGTGACACCCCACCAACTTCCCCCTCCACGCCATCTTCCAAGCAGAATACACACACCTGCGTTTTTCCCTCTAATTCACACACGTTACACAAGTGGCAAACTCCGCTATTTAATTATACGGTCTGATGTTGTACATGTTGAAACAAATTTCCGCCAAATAAACTTGCTTTGATTATGAAACAAGCCTGCTGACCATGACACTTGCGTAATCCCTTCTATTTATAAGATAATAGAGATGCCAAGTCCCCAGTCGGTTCTTCACTCTTTGCCGCGTAATCCCTTCTATTTATAAGATAATATAGTTGCCAAATCCCCATAATACGCAGAGTCCAGTCGAGATCAAGAGGAGGGAGGTGAGCTGGACTCTCACGGAGAAGTTGGCCCAGAAGAGATCAGGAGCAGGGAGTTGGAGCTGGGCTATAGAGAGAGGTGGACTTCTTCTGCTTCAGTTGTTTCCCAACGGCGGAGCTATGGACATTGTCTTTGTGACTCTGTTCTGCATAGCAGCAACGATTATAAATACGTAATCTTTGATAGCAGTTGGGACAGCAATTGCGTGGTGCGGTGGTCGCTGCGCAATGCCGGACGGACACTGCCTTAACATCCTGTTGTTCTGGCGGCGGTCCACGGCAGCCTCGGTCTTCCGGGTTGGCGCCTGTTTCGAGGCTTCTCTCTTCTGTCCCCCTTTTCCCACTCGTCCCCGTCCCTAATAGGCCTTCTCGCCTCCGTGGACGTGAAGCAACAAAGTCTCTCTCTGAAGTGCCCATGTAACCAGTCGGTTCCTCACTCTCGTGACGTGGATGAATCCTCTCTGTCGCCGGGCCGTAGTCAATCAATCGGCTGACACGTCATCAGTTTCACTGCACAGTTACGTCACTCTCAAGTCTGTCGGCGAGGATAGTTCAGTTGACAGAACCTCCGACCGAAAAGCCAGGCGCAGTACTGACGCGGGTTCGAGTCCCCGGTGCGGCAAGGGATTTTCCTCCCAGTCACCTTTCAGTGCAGACTCTTACGGTGTCCGTACAGCCCCAGTGTGCAGTGGGAAGCAGAAAACAGTTCCTTACGGTGTGCGTACAGTGGGAAGTAGAAAACAGTTCCTTACGGTGTCCGTACAGTGGGAAGTAGAAAACAGTTCCTTACGGTGTCCGTACAGTGGGAAGTAGAAAACAGTTCCTTACGGTGTCCGTACAGTGGGAAGTAGAAAACAGTTCCTTACGGTGTCCGTACAGTGGGAAGTAGAAAACAGTTCCTTACGGTGTCCGTACAGTGGGAAGTAGAAAACAGTTCCTTACGGTGTCCGTACAGTGGGAAGTAGAAAACAGTTCCTTACGGTGTCCGTACAGTGGGAAGTAGAAAACAGTTTCAGAGAGCTGAGCGAAACGCCGTGCATTCCTTCACTTCTCACACAGCAACCCCTTTCGTCGTCGATTCTCGAGGTTGATGATGTATATCAATGCCGCGACCACACAGTCTTGTCACCTGTGTCAGTTTCCAGTCTGTTACAGTCAGTCCCCAGTCTGTATAGCATGATCTCAGTCCCCAATCTGTATAGCATGATCTCAGTCCTTAGTCTGTATAGCATGATCTCAGTCCTCAGTCTGGATAGCATGGTCTCAGTCCCCAGTCTGCATAGCATGATCTCAGTCCCCAGTCTGTATAGCATGTTCTCAGTCCCCAGTCTGTATAGCATGATCTCAGTCCCCAGTCTGTATAGCATGATCTCAGTCCTCAGTCTGGATAGCATGGTCTCAGTCCCCAGTCTGTATAGCATGATCTCAGTCCCCAGTCTGTATAGCATGGTCTCTGTCCCCAGTCTGTTTAGCATGATCTCAGTCCTCAGTCTGGATAGCATGGTCTCAGTCCCCAGTCTGTTTAGCATGGTCTCAGTCCCCAGTCTGTTTAGCATGGTCTCAGTCCCCAGTCTGTATAGCATGATCTCAGTCCCCATCTGGATAGCATGGTCTCAGTCCCCAGTCTGTTTAGCATGATCTCAGTCCCCGGTCTGTATAGCATGGTCTCTGTCCCCAGTCTGCATAGCATGATCTCAGTCCCCGGTCTGTATAGCATGGTCTCAGTCCCCAGTCTGTTTAGCATGATCTCAGTCCTTAGTCTGCATAGCATGATCTCAGTCCTTAGTCTGCAGTCCCCAGTCTGTATAGCATGGTCTCTGTCCCCAGTCTGCATAGCATGGTCTCAGTCCCCAGTCTGTTTAGCATGATCTCTGTCCCCAGTCTGTTTAGCATGGTCTCAGTCCCCAGTCTGTTTAGCATGATCTCTGTCCCCAGTCTGTTTAGCATGGTCTCAGTCCCCAGTCTGTTTAGCATGATCTCAGTCCCCAGTCTGTATAGCATGATCTCAGTCCCCAGTCTGTTTAGCATGATCTCAGTCCCTAGTCTGTTACATGTAGTCCAGCTAGGCCGTTTCAGTTGTCAAGGTCACGTAACGATGACACAGACTGTTCAGCCGCCTCTGGCTCTTCGCCATTTTGTCCTTCAGAGAGAGAGAGAGAGAGAGAGAGAGAGAGAGAGAGAGAGAGAGAGAGAGAGAGGACAGACAGACAGACAGACAGACAGACAGACTGACACACAGACACACAGACAGACACACAGACACACAGACGGACAGACAGAGAGGTTTTGTCGCCAAGGAAATTACATTTGCAGCTTAGTAAGTCTACAGTTTAGCAGCTGCAGACGTTTGATAAAAACAGGAGGCGTGTTGCCGCCAAGGTTTGATTTTGTGCTTTGCTTTCCTCTGGCTGGAATGACTGCTCAGCCACCCAGCTCTATGGTGCATTATATGCCGGGGCTGCAGATCATTGTTTCCTTGTCCTAGTGTCAGTCCGACATCTGAGGACATTAAGTCTCATTCGCATCGTATCAGTCCCTTTGTCTGCCACTACCTCTTTTGTCTGCCACTACCTCTTTGTCTGCCACTACCTCTTCCCAGACAACTCGGTGTTAAACAGGATTAACCGACCAGTTCCTTCCCACTGCTATAAGTAAGTAAGTAAGTAAACATGGTGCTTAACGTCCACAGAAACCGTAAGGTTTATTAGGGACGGGGAGAACGGGGGGAAGGGGGTATGGAGATGGGGGGAGAGGGAGATTATATACCTATCGCTACACTGGTCACCACCAGAATGACTTCTGCATTAAGAAGGGCAGCGATGAGAGCCATTTTAATGTTTCAGTAGGAAGTGATGGAAAAAGTCACCAAGACAGTGTCCACAAACCACAACTTTTGAAGAGAAAGGAGAGCCGAAGCGGTGTCGAACCGAGGTCCTTCCGCTTACCAGCCTAACGCCTTACCGCTAGGCCAGCACCGGCTCTCCCTTCCCACTGCTGATGATGATGATGATGAAGTGATGCTTAATGTCCTCAGATGTCAGCTGACATATTAGGGACAAGTTGTGACCAATGCCGAAGCACGGTTCAATAAATCTTTACGTCCACGGAAACCAGAAGGCTCGTTAGGACGGACAGCTCAGGACGGCCACCTCGACTCTCACACAGCTCCTGAACTGACTATGATACCACTGCTGATGATGTGGGGCTTCATGTCCTCGGATGTCGGGTTGACATATTAGGGACAACTCCCACTGCTAAGCACGGACCTGGTTATATAGGTCCGTGTGGCAAACTGCCCGTGGAGCGCTGAGAAAGGCCGCGTGTTTCCAGCGACACAGCCTCACAGCCGGGCCCTGGCCGCGTCAGCCGGCCTTGAACGCAGGGTGCGAGCGACAGTGCGTTACGAAAGGCTCTTGCTGCACGACCCGTCCTGCATGCCGCGCCGCGTGAGGTCGGAGCAGCGGCGGACCGAAGTCCGGACTGCCGAGGATTTCTGGTTTTCCGCGGGCGCGTTTCAGTGCCGCCACCTCATTATATAATTATCCTTGCGCCGACCGCCGGTACGCGGTCGTGTTGTTCGTTCGGTACTCAACAGGTGCAAACAGAACTGAGTACTCAACAGGTGCAAACAGAATTGAGTACTCAACAGGTGCAAACAGAACTGAGTACTCAACAGGTGCAAACAGAATTTAGTACTCAACAGGTGCAAACAGAATTGAGTACTCAACAGGTGCAAACAAAATTGAGTACTCAACAGGTGCAAACAGAATTGAGTACTCAACAGGTGCAAACAGAATTGAGTACTCAACAGGATGCAAACAAAACTGAGTACTCACAGGAAATGGCAAACAGAATTTAGTACCAGGTGCAAATAAAATTGAGTACTCAACAGGTGCAAACAAAATTGAGTACTCAACAGGTGCAAACAGAATTTAGTACCAGGTGCAAACAGAATTGAGTACTCAACAGGTGCAAACAAAATTGAGTACTCAACAGGTGCAAACAGAATTTAGTACCAGGTGCAAACGGAATTGAGTACTCAACAGGTGCAAACTGAATTGAGTACTTAACAGGTGCAAAGGAAACTTTAGTACTCAACAGGTGCGAACAAAATTGAGTACAAAGAAAAGGAAGCGAATAGAAAAGTAGACCGAGTTTCATATCTGACACATTCAGTTTGCGCACGGAAGTATTTTCCTCCTGTTTAAGTGCGGTGCGGGTTGGGGGTAGATGGTGTGGATATGCGCGTGTGGTGAGGGGTTATTTGTATATGCTTTCAGATTCTCAAAGAAACAAAGAAGTTCATTGCTAATGATTGTTAAAGCAGTGTTTGATAGTAACACTTGTTGTTTGTGGAGACTGATACACGAGAGAGAGAGAGAGAGAGAGAGAGAGAGAGAGAGAGAGAGAGAGAGAGAGAGAGAGAGAGAGAGAGAGAGAGAGAGAGGGGTAATAGGTAATAGATTACCTCATTATAACACAGACACACATGAATTTTGTCTTCTTTTGTTTTATTCCATACCTTTTAAAATATTGATTGCATAAAAAGCAAAACTCACTGTGCACAATAGCATTGGATGAAAAGTTATCAAACAAATCACTGAAAAATATCAAACACAAAACCCTAGTTGTCACGTGGACACTGTACTGACATTAGTGACAGTTATCAAATATGTCATCAACAGTTCAAACACAATAAAGGCAGTTGTCGTGTAGACACATAAATAACAAATATCAAATACATCACTCATTCACTGAGGTGTGAAATATATTACTGACAGTTATAAAACATAACACCAACAGTTATCATGCAGACACATCATTAACAGTCATCAAATATGTCACTGTGTTATCTATCAAATGTCACTGACAGTTGTCGCAAATGTCACTGACAGTTGTCAAACACCAATACTGACAGTTATCATGCAGAAGCAGCACTGCCAGTTATCAAACATGCCAGGGAGTTATCAAACCATATCATTAATAGTTACCAAAATATCATTGACGGCTGTAAAACACATCACCAACAGTTACAAATCACACCGCTGACCGCCATAATGCAGACATATCAATGACAGATATGTTTCATTGCCACTGACAGGCATGAAACATGTCACTGACAACTGTCAAACACATCACTGACACTGACACACGCCACTGATGACAGTGGCATTATGAAACACATCACTGATAGTTATCAAACGTTGAACAGGCAGACTCAAAACCTGACATGTCTCCAACTAAGTGGACATCACACCCCCAACCAACTGGACGTCACACAAACAACCCCAGCAGCCCCAGGCACATGTTCTGGCATCTTCCCCCCCGCCGTTTTCCGCAACTGAACAAACTGGACTACCTACACAACCTCTATGATTCAAGCACAGTGGAGATCCTGTGTTCAGACCACCCTAAAAATAAAGCAAACGTAATCTTAGCAGAGGGGCGGTCCTTGGCAGAGGGTTCATTTGCATGCAAACATGACGGAAACATAATGGAAATATGACGGAAATATAACGGAAAGGAAGGAAAGGAAACTGGTTTTGAACGCCAAGTCAATTCACCGTTACGGGTATATCAGGGCGAAACACACTTTTATCACAAATATGATGGGAAAGGTTTCCAAAAAGGTGGCCCAAACAGAGGGGAGATCTTTCAGTTTCACCCGTTGCTCCATTGTATGGAAACAAAGTCTTTGAGTAAATCATTTCTGTTGGCTTAAACAGTTGGTCTGTTCATTATAGAAAATAAAGTCTGCTCAAAGTCGACACATATATCTCCTTTTCCTTTTGCTCAGACCAGTTTACCGCAGAATTGAAAGCAGCGACATCCCCCCCCCCCCCGAAACATCTGAACACTGGGGGGGTGGGGGGCACCAGTGACTGCTAAGTCTTGGACTTTGGCTGGTACTGGCAGATTCCCGGCTGGTTTGTTTACCATCTTGTTTACCACCTGTTGTCAACGTGCCCAGAGCTAGAGGAATGTACTGTTGTTGTTTTTGGATTGATGATCGCTTTTATAGCGTTATTCTCCGCTCTCTTGAGCAGACTCACTGCCTCGCATGTGATTCTACACGAGTGACTAGCTTTTTATAGCGCGTTTTTTGAATATCCACCGAAGTGGTGTACTTACAGCGCTGGCATGGCTGGTGCCACATGGAACTGCAGCCGTCTCGGCGCAAGTTCTGTGTACACCATACAACCATGCACCATGTCACTTCATGCAAAGCCACATACGTAAGGTGTATGCGTGTTTAGCTGTAACCTGCCACCTGCACTTTTTGGCAGAATGACCGGGGTCTTTTACGTACTATCATAGTACTATCATCACCGCTACAAAAAACAAAACAAAACAAAAAACACAAAAAATACTCCCAGAGTGCAAGTGTTGTGCCTGTTTTTTCACAGCATGAATCGGAGTTGCGAAACGTGGTTCGGCACGTCAAAGAACGGCGAGAAACAAGAATTAATGCTGCTGGAAACTGACGTAAGCAGTGAACTGTCACTGACCTCATTGGAGCCAGCCACCCTGGCCTGGCAGATGTCAAAGCTGAAATGTTCTAACAACCGACTTTACACCCAGTCACCAGAGAGACTGAGCGAGAACAGAACAGCGCATTATGTCATTGAGGTCTGGACCTTTTTAGCCTACAGTAAATTACGCATGGGGTTGGAGCAATTGCATCGGAGGGATTTATTTTTTCGTTGAAAACGTGTTTTTTTCCGCGTAATTGCGACCTCTGCTTCTGTTGGTTTGTTCAGTGTTATCTCAAAAAATGATGGTTCAGTTTTTACTACACACTCAATCTGGAACACTGGTCAAGCTCTACGAGGGCTAGGTCAAGCTGAGGGCTAGGTCAAGCTGTGTACTAGGTCAAGTTCAATAAGTGATAAGACAGTATTCTGCTCCCTGCAACAAATCTCCCCACTTCATACGGTGAATAACTAATTATGATCAAGTCAGCTGCAGCGCACAAAGGGGATTGCTGTGGATCGTTTACCTACTCTAAGCACAGCTGAATAAAAAAAGGAATCTTTGGATTTGATTTTAAAACTAAAATATTAGCAGTTACACTTTAGCCAGCATAATTGCAGCGTCAGGTGATTTGTTCCACAATCTTTGGATTTGATTTTAAAACTAAAATATTAGCAGTTACACTTTAGTCAGCATGACAGCGTCAGGTGATTTGTTCCACAATCTTTGGATTTGATTTTAAAACTAAAATATTAGCAGTTACACTTTAGTCAGCATAATGACAGCGTCAGGTGATTTGTTCCACAAGCCCGGCTCAGGCATGTCCCCCGTGGAGATCAGAAAACAGGTACACTTCGTCAGTCAAAGCCGGACTGAAAAAGGCGTGTGAAAAACCTTGTGACGTCAGTGGTACAGGTGACGTGCTATACGTGGACAGTCAGTTTTAGACAAAACAGAAGATTGGTGCCACAGCCACTTGAAAAACACAAATGTGACAGGGCAACAGATGCAGTCTGTCTGAAGGACACGTGACAGGTAAAAGCTGCAGTCCGTCTGCAGGTCAAGTGACAGGATGAAAGATGCGGCCAGTCTGCAGGTCACCTTGAATAACTGCCTAGTTTGAGCAGCAACTTGACAGGCATCAAGTCATCCTGCTTTTGAGTCCTACTGCTTCTCACTTGTTTACTGTAGGCTACAACAACAGCAACAACAAAACCCAACACACACCCCCACCCCTCACCCAGATTCACAGCCCTGTCCCCAAATAATCATTTGGAGGAAACGCGCTGATAACTCCCATTCCAAACCTGATTATACAAGGTGCATATACCATTGCTGGCTACGGTTGGCTGTAAAACATGACTGAAGAATTGTTTCTGCCCGACACTTTCACATCCCCTAAACCATACCCCCTGTACCTTACACTCTACAACTGTAAACCATGTTGGACGTACTTTGAAAACATACACATCTCCCCAGTTTTCACACCAACACTGCAGAATGTAGTGTGCAACGCTGAGAGCCATGCTGGATTTGGCAGCCAACAATCCGTACATGCAAGAGGCACACAAAAACAGCAGTAGTCAACCAGAGGAACACTTTCAACATCTAGCTATTTACACTAGACAGTAGAATGTACTAAATGGCACTGTCAGCTTTCAAGTCCTTTGTCCATCGCAAACATCACTGTTGGTGTGAGGATGACGTCCTCGAAGAACACTTGCTGACCTTGATTCTCTACACAAGGCCATAACACAATACTGTAAGCGTATTCTTATACGAAACTGTAAGCGTATTCTTATACGAAACTGTAAGCGTATTCTTACACAACACTGTAAGTGTATTCTTACACAATACTGTAAGCGTGTTCTTACACAATACTGTAAGTGTATTCTTTCACACCTGGTTCTTCGCCATTGCAGCTTCTTGCCGACACAAGCACATAGCGGCAGACTGGTTGGTGTCTGGGAAACGTGCCGTAATCCATCTGACCGCTGTATCGTAGTTCTTCGTTCACGGTGCTTGACAGCCACAGAAACCGTTTGGCTCATTAGAGAAGAGTGCGATAGGGAATGAGAGCCCAGACCCACCTACCTGTTCACACAGGTCCTGAGCTGTTTGTGCCACAGTGTGTTCACTGGTGCAGTGATACGAGTCTGCAGGGATCTAGCATGCATTTTGATTCTGCCGCTCTCTCTCGTCACCATTGAATGCGCGCCTCTACAGGTTCTGAAGTCTGTGTTCGGAATCCACCAGAATTTTCGCTCTGTTGCTTTTAGCTTGCGGGGAAAACATGATGGTTATTGTTTGTTTTGTGTGTGTGGAATATCGGTGATGTTGTGACTGTCTGAAGTGACTGGTGATGTTGTGACTGTCTGAAGTGTTTGGTGGTGTTGTGACTGTCTGAAGTGTTTGGTGGTGTTGTGACTGTCTAAAGTGTTTGGTGGTGTTGTGACTGGCTGAAGTGACTGGTGATGTTATGACTGTCTGAAGTGTTTGGTGGTGTTGTGACTGGCAGAAGTGTTTGGTGGTGTTGTGACTGGCTGACGTGTGTGGTGGTGTTGTGACTGGTGATGTTATGACTGTCTGAAATGTTTGGTGATGTTGTGACTGGCTGAAGTGTTTGGTGGTGTTGTGACTGGCTGAAGTGACTGGTGATGTTGTGACTGGTGATGTTATGACTGTCTGAAGTGTTTGGTGGTGTTGTGACCGGCTGAAGTGTTTGGTGGTGTTGTGACTGGCTGAAGTGTTTGGTGGTGTTGTGACTGGCTGAAGTGTTTGATGTTGTGACCGGCTGAAGTGCTTTCACCCGCACAACAGGAACAGTTGGATCACACAACACAAAGACAACCTGCATGTGTGTCATGCGTTTCTCACCACTGGCTAACACTCCAGGCACTGTGTGCCCAACAGCTTCGGCAGTCTGGTACCAGTCAGCAAGATTGTCTATTTTTTTTCTCTGTTCTGAATCCTTTTTTTAGGCATGGAAACCGTCCAAAGAAAAAATCCTCTGAAACTTGGGGGATTTGGGGGCATGCCCCCTGTAAAATATTTTGGGGTTACATTCTATGCAATCTGGTGTATTTGACTGCATAAAATCAGGTTGTTCTAAATAGAAAAGTCCAATTTTCAAAGCCGTTTTTATTATTTTGTTCTTTTATCCTAAAACCAGTCAATACCTTGAGTCTGTGTGACTGGAACCAGACCTGTCCACCTCTCTCCAGTAATTGAGTAATTTCACAAATTCAGTTTACCAGACACATTACCATACTTATTATTTTTCACGAATCAAACAGTCACAGAAACAGTGAAGTAGGAAACTTTTCAAAAGAAATTTATTTGTCACAGCTTACTTCACATCAGTCACCTCATCCACTGCAGCATTTACCAGTACCAGCAAGGTTGGTGCAGAGTCAATAATATAATTAATTTAAATGGGGGGGGGGGGGGGGGGTAGGTCTTCCCTGAAGCCACCACACTGGAAGCAAAGGACATTTTCTTTACGCCCAGTCACAGACAGGGTGAAAAGGTTGCTACCCAACCAGGATTCATTTCAAGCCTGAAACTCCTGCACCCCCAGTCCAGTGTCTTAACCACTAATCCACAGCACCTCCAGAGGATCAACTTGTCCAGTTATTGTTTCTGAGTACACTTGCATAGTAAACTGAATCCAGCCACAGTGCGGGCATGGGTACAGTCAATTGCCTGACATCGACACAGACAACATGGACACGTATTACAGCACACTCAATCAACCTTCACAGTTGGAATTACACAGAAAGCTTCCCAGAAAGTTACTGTGGAATCAGATATTCTCACCTGAGATTTGAAATTGAAGGGTTTCAGTTTGTTCAATACAGACATGACAGTGCACCGTCAGATTTCATTGATGCAAAAAACACTGAGCCAAAGCATAAACCATCTTTTTTTTAAAACCACCCCAAGACAAACCTCTCCCTACACTACGCTGGGCCAAGGGGAGGGTAGCATCAAAGTGACACCACAACCTCCACAGGGCCATGGGGAGGGTAGCATCAAAGTGACACCACAACCTCCACAGGGCCATGGGGAGGGTAGCATCAAAGTGACACCACAACCTCCACAGGACCATGGGGAGGGTAGCATCAAAGTGACACCACAACCTCCACAGGACCAAGGGGAGGGTAGCATCAAAGTGACATCACAACCTCCACAGGGCCATGGGGAGGGTATATCATCAAAGTGACACCACAACCTCCACAGGGCCATGGGGAGGGTAGCATCAAAGTGACACCACAACCTCCACAGGGCCATGGGGAGAGTAGCATCAAAGTGACACCACAACCTCCACAGGACCAAGGGGAGGGTAGCATCAAAGTGACACCACAACCTCCACAGGGCCATGGGGAGGGTAGCATCAAAGTGACACCAGAACCTCCACAGGGCCATGGGGAGGGTAGCATCAAAGTGACACCACAACCTCCACAGGGCCATGGGGAGGGTATAGCATCAAAGTGACACCACAACCTCCACAGGACCAAGGGGAGGGTATATCATCAAAGTGACACCAGAACCTCCACAGGGCCATGGGGAGGGTAGCATCAAAGTGACTTCATAGAAATGTATCATAAGAGAACGAGGAATATGAAACAACCGTGTACAAGGGCTATTCAATCACTGCATCTTGAAAAGTTTTTCATTTTGAAGAGGTTCTTTTCGATATAATTTACAAATATTTTGAATATCAACACTCTGTGCTCATTTGAGGATCGGTGCAGATACACAGTCATTATTACACTATTATTGTTATAACTAGGGCAGTTCCTTTGTAAGAACAACCGCTCCCCTTAGCACTCCATCCCACACACAAGCAGTCAGCCTACAGACTGGAAGAACAAACACTGGAATGACTCACAGGATTCCAAAATCCATAACTGCCCTCACTGTGGCCTGCCAATGGGTCACTGTGGCCATGCCAATGGGTCACTGTGGCCATAGCAATGGGTCACTGTGGCCTTGGCAGCGGGTCACTGTGGCCATGCCAATGGGTCACTGTGGCCATGCCAATGGGTCACTGTGCCCTTGGCAGCGGGTCACTGTGGCCTTGCCAATGGGTCACTGTGGCCTTGGCAATGGGTCACTGGCCTTGGCAATGGGTCACTGTGGCCTTGGCAATGGGTCACTGTGGCCATGCCAATGGGTCACTGCGGCCATGCCAATGGGTCATTGCGGCCATGCCAATGGGTCATTGTGGCCTTGGCAGTGGGTCACTGCAGCCATGCCAATGGGCCATTGTGGCCTTGGCAGCGGGTCACTGTGGCCATGCCAATGGGTCACTGTGGCCTTGCCAGTGGGTCACCCAAACCAGTAAAATTGTACCCAGACTGAAGGAGATCCAGCCTCATACATAGTTTGAAAGATCCCACTATAACAACAAACAAAACAGAAAACAACAACAAAAAAGAAGAAGGAAAAAAAGGAAGCCTAAATTTAGGTTTTTGCTGAGTAATCCCAACTGTTTGGGTTACAGAAAGTGTTCCCGCAAGGCAGTCTGTTCATGATCACATCCACGTGCTTAACACTCACACACTCACTTTCAACTTGATCGCACAGACCTGTTTACACTCAAATACAGATACGAGTACACTTTGAAAAACCCCCAAAACAACAAAAACAAAACATGCCTAGTCTGACATGGGCCTTCATTACAGAAGAGCAAAGAAAACCATCACTGCCAGGACTTTGCCCACGCTGGCTGTTAATGAGCATTACACAGACAGATGGCTTTTCATGAAAATCAAAAACGACCAGAACTCATTCGCTACCCCCAAAATACCCCCTTTTCTGGGTAGGGCCAAAAGCATGGAGACCAAGAGTGACAGTGTTCGACACAGCCGCTGCAGTCACTGTCCCATGCGCTACCCCCCAAATACCTCTTTTTTGGGTAGGGCCAAAAGCAGTCACTGTCCCATTTGCTACCCCCAAAATACCTCTTTTTCTGGTTGGGGCCAAAAGCACGGAGACCCAGAGTGACGGCGTTCAACACAGCCGCTGCAGTCACTGGCTACGGCTGGCCTGCACCCAGACCTGATGCAGCATTTGCAGGAAGCAGCAGAAGAGAAGCAGCATCCCCAGCGTGACCAAGACCAGAAAGTCCCTGGGCAGACGAGCGAGCCGGGGGCCCAAGTGCGCGAGGTGGTGGCCGGCTAGTCAGGAGTGGCGGTTGCCCAGGTAGCGCAGCACCTTCCTCAGGGCCTCCAGGCGCTCCCGGTACGAGCTCATGGCCAGCATGGCCAGCTGGATGCGGGTGTCGATGGGCAGAACGGCCGAGCACCACCACGCCCAGGCCGGCCCGTTGGGGTTGCTGCCGGGGTTGGGGTCTATGGCGGGTATGGCGCCAAAGTGCTGGGAGATGCGGGCCTTGTGGAAGGCTGGCAGGACCTCCAGCCACTTCTTCATGTCTGCGTAGATCTCGTCCTGGAGAGACCGGATCTCTGCAAGGCAGTCAGTGCTCATGGTCAACATCTGGTTCATAGTCAGCTATACAGACAGGTCCCATGTCTGCTCAGTCAGCTGTACAGACAGGTCCCATCAGTCTGCACAGTCAGCTATACAGACAGGTCCCATGTCTGCACAGTCAGCTATACAGACAGGTCCCATGTCTGCTCTGTCAGCTATACAGACAGGTCCCATGTCTGCTCTGTCAGCTATACAGACAGGTCCCATGTCTGCTCTGTCAGCTATACAGACAGGTCCCATCAGTCTGCACAGTCAGCTATACAGACAGGTCCCATGTCTGCACAGTCAGCTTTACAGACAGGTCCCATCACAGTCAGGTATACAGACAGGTCCCATCACAGTCAGCTGTACAGACAGGTCCCATCACAGTCAGCTATACAGACAGGTCCCATCACAGTCAGCTATACAGACAGGTCCCATCACAGTCAGCTATACAGACAGGTCCCATCACAGTCAGCTGTACAGACAGGTCCCATCACAGTCAGCTATACAGACAGGTCCCATCACAGTCAGCTATATAGACAGGTCCCATCACAGTCAGCTATACAGACAGGTCCATTCAAAGTCTGACACTTCCCAGAGAAGTCTGTACACAAACTGCCTAATGCTGCCCAGAGAAGTCTGTACACAAACTGCCTAATGCTGCCCAGAGAAGTCTGTACACAAACTGCCCGAGACTGCCCAGAGAAGTCTGTACACAAACTGCCTGAGAATGCCCAGAGAAGTCTGTACACAAACTGCCTGAGGCTGCCCAGAGAAGTCTGTACAGAAACTGCCTAAAGCTGCCCAGAGAAGTCTATGAACAAAGAGGGTCGTCACAGTCAGAGGAAATATCATGTGTGTGCTTGTGAATGGACTGTGATTAAACTGTGCATGATGATAGCATACACTCCCAGGTCTGTTCTTACGTAGACAAAAGTATACTTGTCATGATAACAAAAAAGATGCTATGCTGAAAAAGGGGGATCACTTAGTAAACAAACTTTTCTGTCTCTTTCTACATGGGGATCATTGAATAAACAAACTCTTTTCTGTCTGTTTCTGCATGTCGTCACTTAGTACACAGACATTTTTCTGTCGGTTTCTGCATGGGGATCATTTAGTAAACAAACACTTTTCTGTCGGTTTCTGCATCTAACTCCGCTACTTCAACTTGCTGATACAAATGAGACAGCTTCATCACTACCTACAGCAACAAAATCATCATTGTTGGGAAAAAAATTAATCATCTTCTGGCACAACACCACTATTGTTGTTCACTGCCAACTCTTGGATAACTTCCTCCATCACTGGGTATTGCTCTCTTGCCAGTGTTATTCCCAATTTTCATCAGATCATCTAAAACAGCTGCTCATCTAAAATGTGGCTCCAATGAAGCAACCACATTGTTGTACAGGAAGGAACTCAGTAAACCTGGTATTAAGAATCAATGCTGGACCTCCAATTGAATTTTGAAAACCGTGTTGTTATTGCGAGACAACTTGGAAGTTGGTGCTCAGAGCTGCATATCTGCCCAGAGTAAACTCCAAAATTGTCCGGCACGAGTTAAGCGCGGCTCTTGGCGCCACTCACCCGGCAGCTCCGTCTCGTTGATGGGGTCGTCCTGCAGGAATTCCACTTTGGCCGTGTTGTAGCCGTCCCTCTTGCCACGACTCAGCACCCGGAATCGCCGGCCCCCAACAGTGTCCACCAGTGAGCGACCATCGGGGAAGAAGTGGACGTCGCGCACCTCCAGCATGCAGCCGTAGTCTGAGAAGTCCTCCCTGTTGACGGAAAGAGCAAACTGAAGGCAGGGGCAGGACGTGTGCCTGTGGCACGAACAACAACACAACCACAGAATGCCCCAATGTTCAGTCAGTCAGGCACCCATGGATGCTGTCCCCATGCTGAAGTGATAGACCGCATGGCATTGAGCCGACAGTCTGTCTGGTGTTCCAGAAAAAGCCCTGCAGCTCTTCACAGACAGCACCAACAAGGCACATGGAGGGAGGGAGAGAGAGAGAGAGAGAGAGAGAGAGAGAGAGAGAGAGAGAGAGAGAGAGAGAGAGAGAGAGAGAAAGAGAGAGAGAGATGAGTGGAGCAATACAGGGATGAGAAAGAGAGAGAGAGGAGAGACAGAGAGAGGGAGATGAAGGGAGAAAAAGAGAGAGGAGACGGAGAGAGAAAGAGGAGCCTGCACTTACTCATTATCAGTCAGACAGGTGCACATGCCGAACTGGCGGGTGCCGGACTCCATGCACTGGCGGATCATGAGGCGGTAGCGTGGCTCGAAGATGTGGAGGGGGCAGAGCACGGTGGGGAAGCTGAGGGTGCAGACGAAGACGGGGATCTCGTGCTGGTTGTCCTGCCCCATCTTGGCCAGCTCGCTCAGCTCTTCCTCGTGGACCTGCTGGCGCTCCTGGTACTCCTTGTGGAAGTAGGTCATGATGATGGCCTGCAGGGACTCCGTCACCGTCGACCGTCTCTCTGCCAGGTACTGCAACACCACCAACAGCCGCTGTGTTGGGTGAGAATGGTACAGGTTGTCCACAACACAAAGCATCTCCTTTAGGTTTCTGTGATGTATGGTATGTGCCTTATATATGCATGTGTGTGTGTGTGTGTGTGAACATGTGTGTGTGTGCGCGCGCGTGTGAACATGTGTGTGTGCGTGTGTGAACATGTGTGTGTGTGTGTGAACATGCGTGTGTGTGTCTGTGTGTGAACATGTGTGTGTGTGTGTGTGTGTGTGTGTGTGTGTGTGTGTGTGCATGTGTGTGTGTTGAGTGAGACCAAGAACAAAACTAGATCCTAAACAGGAAAAAATCATGTGAAGAAGAATGGGATGCACGTTCAAAATGCAACGCTCAATGAAGGCCTTTTGCACAACACATGAAAGTCTTGCCTTCACAGTCTCTGAGCCAAAGCTGGCAGTAAGTTCTTGACACAGTGGGCCAGACAGTGGGACCGCTGGCTGAACACTGCTTACTCCACACACAGACACCATTTTTGAAGCGCGTGAGCAAAAGCCCGGACCAGCCCCCTCCTTACCTCCGTGAGGGAGCTCTTGCACATGGGGCAGGATGTGTGGTGGTCCATGCAGCGGTCCAGGCACTGGCGGCAGAAGGTGTGGCCGCAGGGCGTGGTGACCGGCTGGTGGAACAGTCGGTAGCACAGGCTGCACTCCAGGTCCTCCGCCACCAGCAGGGAGCTGTCGATGTGCCGGATGTCGGCCGCCGCCAACTGCTTCTCTTCCGCCTCACACTCTGTCAGACACAAGCAAGCGTGGTTAACGGTCAAAGCCACGGTGCAAAGCCCATCAGAGGCAATTTTATCTGACCGGATCAGGAATTAAACAAAAACACACCAATGAACAAGGTGGCTATTAATGCCACTGGGGAATTTGTAAGGTCCAGGATAATTCACAATTCAGTATTTATCACACTCAACTTCTGTTTGAAGGGGACTGAGAACAGGCAAAGGACTCAGTCGTAGGCTAGCATCAGCTGCAATGCGCCGGTGCACACACCACTGTCTGCACAGCCATCTTAGGCTAGCATCAGCTGCAATGCGCCGGTGCACACACCACTGTCTGCACAGCCATCTTAGGCTAGCATCAGCTGCAATGTGCCGATACACACACCACTGTCTGCACAGCCATCTTAGGCTAGCACCAGCTGCAATGCGCCGGTACACACACCACTGTCTGCACAGCCATCTTAGGCTAACATCAGCTGCAATGCGCCGGTACACACACCACTGTCTGCACAGCCATCTTAGGCTAGCACCAGCTGCAATGCGCTGGTACACACACCACTGTCTGCACAGCCATCTTAGGCTAGCACCAGCTGCAATGCGCCGGTACACACACCACTGTCTGCACAGCCATCTTAGGCTAGCACCCCAAGGCTCACAATGCGCCGACACATTACATCAACGTCTGCCAAAAGACAGGGGCAGCTCACTGGATTCAACTCATGCAAAACTTTCACAGGGGCAGCTCAGGAGACCCATTTTTTTCCTAATGCAAACAGAATGCAAACAGAAAACAACATGTACATGCACAAACATCAAACACAAATTTTGAAAAAAAGGTTACTCTTTTCAATTTTACTCATGTTAAAAGAAAAAGGGTTAGTCTTTTCAATTTTACTCATCTTAAAAGAGCGCATAAGGCTAGGACATGGTGGTATTGTCGACCATTCTGTTGAATTTATTACAGCCAGAGAGACACACTACTTCTACAGGCAGAGAGACAAAGAAAGAGGCTGAAAGAGAGACAAGGAAGAAGAGACTGACTGAGAGAGGCACAGAGACAGAACTGAGGCAGGCACAGAGACACAAAGAGGGACAAGGAAGATGAGACTGACTGAGAGAGGCACAGAGACAGAACTGAGGCAGGCACAGAGACACAAAGAGAGACAAGGAAGAAGAGACTGACTGAGAGAGGCACAGAGACAGAACTGAGGCAGGCACAGAGACACAAAGAGAGACAAGGAAGAAGAGACTGACTGAGAGAGGCACAGAGACAGAACTGAGGCAGGCACAGAGACACAAAGAGAGACAAGGAAGAAGAGACTGACTGAGAGAGGCACAGAGACAGAACTGAGGCAGGCACAGAGACACAAAGAGAGACAAGGAAGATGAGACTGACTGAGAGAGGCACAGAGACAGAACTGAGGCAGGCACAGAGACACAAAGAGAGACAAGGAAGAAGAGACTGACTGAGAGAGGCACAGAGACAGAACTGAGGCAGGCACAGAGACACAAAGAGAGACAAGGAAGATGAGACTGACTGAGGCAGGCACCGAGACACAAAGAGAGACAAGGAAGATGAGACTGACTGAGGCAGGCACCAAGACACAAAGAAAGAGGCCAACAGAGAGACAAGGAAGACGAGACTGACTGAGGCAGGCACCGAGACACAAAGAGAGACAAGGAAGATGAGACTGACTGAGGCGGGCATCGAGACACAAAGAAAGAGGCTGAAAGAGAGACAAGGAAGACGAGACTGACTGAGGCAGGCACAGAGACAGAACTGAGGCGGGCATCGAGACACAAAGAAAGAGGCTGAAAGAGAGACAAGGAAGACGAGACTGACTGAGGCAGGCACAGAGACAGAACTGAGGCAGGCATCAAGACACAAAGAGGCTGAAAGAGAGACAAGGAAGACGAGACTGACTGAGGCAGGCACAGAGACAGAACTGAGGCAGGCACAGAGACACAAAGAAAGAGGCTGAAAGAGAGACAAGGAAGACGAGACTGACTGAGGCAGGCACAGAGACAGAACTGAGGTCGGCAGAGAGACACAAAGAGGCTGAAAGAGAGACAAGGAAGATGAGACTCACTGAGGCTTTTCTGCGGAGAGGAGTGCGACGGACTCAGCAGTTGGGTGACGGATGGATTCCGACACCGTTTTCTGCTGCCACCCAGTATTTTGCTGCTTTTGCGATCCAGGGACTGAGATCTTGAGCGCTGCTGCTGCTGCTGAAACTCCTCCAGAGGACCAGGAGGGATGTGCTGTCTGAGAGCAGGAACTGAGTTGCCTGAAAGTAGAGTGAACGGCTTCCTGCTTCAGCACCAGCCACGCAGCCATCAACTAGTAGTTTCATCAGTCATTCTGTGTGCGTGTGTGTGTGTGTGGGAGGGAGAGGGAGAGAGAGAGAGAGAGAGAGAGAGAGAGAGAGAGAGAGAGAGAGAGAGAGAGAGAGAGAGAGAGAGAGCATGTATACATGCTGTCTATGTGAGCCCATGTATTGTTACCATTCTAACTGCTAAGGACATGGTTTCATTTTTTAACAGTTTCAAAAGTGTATGATGCAGCTTGATGCATAGTGATGTAAAATGAAAAATGCCAGCACCAGGCATGCTTTGTGTTGCACTGCCCTGCCAGACACATGCCTGAAGGGGTACCGTCCAGGTGTGGACACCAAAACAACAGGTACCGTCCAGGTGTGGACACCAAAACAACAGGTACCGTCCAGGTGTGGACACCAAAACAACAGGTACTGTCCAGGTGTGGACACCAAAACAACAGGTACCGTCCAGGTGTGGACACCAAAACAAACAGCTGAACCCCAAGCAGCTAAGTGTCCCATGTCTCATTTTTCACTGTGTAACTCTTGTTTAAGTGTTGTTTTGTAGCTTAAAAAAGGGCCTACCCTAAAAATTTACATGTTGTATTTTGTTGGAATAAACAGTATTTTTTAAAACTTTTTCTATGTGTTTGGATCTTGTTTAAGAATGCTAGCAGTCATTCTTGTTTCAGATTTATGAGACACTGCTTTGTGTTTGTCAGTACTGAAGAGACTATGAGACGCTGCTTTGTGTTTGGCATAGCAGATCATCCTGTCAATACAGAGCTACTTTGTGTTTGGTATAGCACACTGTCATGTCAGTACAGAGCTGCTTTGTGTTTGGTATAGTACATCATCATGTCAGTACAAAGCTGCTTTGTGTTTGGTATAGCACATTGTCATGTTGGTACAGACCTTCTTTGTGTCTGGCATAGCACATCATCACATCAGTACTGAGGAGACAGACCATGTGACACTTCTTTGTGTTTGGCATAGCACATCATCATGTCAGTACTGAGAAGACAGACCATGTGACACTGCTTTGTGTTTGGCATAGCACATTGTCATGTCAATACTGAGGAGACAGACCATGTGACACTGCTTTGTGTTTGGCATAGCACATGGTCATGTCAGTAGAGAGGAGACAGACCATGTGACACTGCTTTGTGTTTGGCATAGCACATCATCATGTCAGTAGAGAGGAGACAGACTATGTGACACTGCTTTGTGTTTGGCATAGCACATCATCATGTCAGTAGTGAGGAGACAGACTATGTGACACTGCTTTGTGTTTGGCATAGCACATCACCATGTCAGTAGAGAGGAGACAGACTATGTGACACTGCTTTGTGTTTGGCATAGCACATCATCATGTCAGTAGAGAGGAGACAGACTATGTGACACTGCTTTGTGTTTGGCACAGCACATCATCATGTCAGTAGAGAGGAGACAGACTATGTGACACTGCTTTGTGTTTGGCACAGCACATCATCATGTCAGTAGAGAGGAGACAGACTATGTGACACTGCCTTGAGTCTGTGTTGCTCCTGAGAGTAAGAAGACTTGGTGGGAAGCAACCATGAGACTAACGTTGGACATGAATGCAGCTTTACGTTAACTGCAACAGTCAAACATCTCTTTCACTTTGCCATGCTGCTACTCAGGTTGGGTGGATGGGTGGTGGGTGGTTACTCACATCGGTGTTTTTGCATCATTCTGCTTGGTAACGGGTCGCAGTCAGCCTCCAACGCCTGAAACAAAGTTTGGAACAGCATGAGGTTTCTGAACCAACTTGGGGCACAGCATGAGGTTTCTGAACCAACTTGGGGCACAGCATGAGGTTTCTGAACCAACTTTGGGCACAGCATGAGGTTTCTGAACCAACTTGGGGCACAGCATGAGGTCTCTGAAGACCAACTTTGGGCACAGCATGAGGTTTCTGAACCAACTTGGGGCACAGCATGAGGTCTCTGAACCAACTTGGGGCACAGCATGAGGTTCTCTGAACCAACTTGGGGCACAGCATGAGGTTTCTGAACCAACTTGGGGCACAGCATGAGGTCTCTGAACCAACTTGGGGCACAGCATGAGGTTTCTGAACCAACTTGGGGCACAGCATGAGGTCTCTGAACCAACTTGGGGCACAGCATGAGGTTTCTGAACCAACTTGGGGCACAGCATGAGGTTTCTGAACCAACTTGGGGCACAGCATGAGGTCTCTGAACCAACTTTGGGCACAGCATGAGGTCTCTGAACCAACTTGGGGCACAGCATGAGGTCTCTGAACCAACTTGGGGCACAGCACGAGGTTTCTGAACCAACTTGGGGGACAGCATGAGGTTTCTGAACCAACTTGGGGCACAGCACAGGTCTCTTAACCAACTTGGGGCACAGCACGAGGTCTCTTAACCAACTTGGGGCACAGCATGAGGTCTCTTAACCAACTTGGGGCACAGCATGAAGTTTCTGAACCAACTTGGGGCACAGCACGAGGTCTCTGAACCAACTTGGGGCACAGCATGAGGTTTCTGAACCAACTTGGGGCACAGCATGAGGTCTCTGAACCAACTTGGGGCACAGCATGAGGTTTCTGAACCAACTTGGGGCACAGCATGAGGTTTCTGAACCAACTTGGGGCACAGCATGAGGTCTCTGAACCAACTTGGGGCACAGCATGAAGTTTCTGAACCAACTTGGGGCACAGCACGAGGTCTCTGAACCAACTTGGGGCACAGCATGAGGTTTCTGAACCAACTTGGGGCACAGCATGAGGTCTCTGAACCAACTTGGGGCA
This sequence comes from Alviniconcha marisindica, assembly GCA_018857735.1. Taxonomy (NCBI): domain Eukaryota; kingdom Metazoa; phylum Mollusca; class Gastropoda; family Provannidae; genus Alviniconcha; species Alviniconcha marisindica. Next base: position 628,612 of record JABMCL010000657.1, read on the forward strand.
CAGCATGAAGTTTCTGAACCAACTTGGGGCACAGCATGAAGTTTCTGAACCAACTTGGGGCACAGCATGAGGTCTCTGAACCAACTTGGGGCACAGCATGAAGTTTCTGAACCAACTTGGGGCACAGCACAAGGTTTCTGAACCAACTTGGGGCACAGCATGAGGTTTCTGAACCAACTTGGGGCACAGCATGAGGTCTCTGAACCAACTTGGGGCACAGCATGAAGTTTCTGAACCAACTTGGGGCACAGCACGAGGTCTCTGAACCAACTTGGGGCACAGCATGACGTCTCTGAACCAACTTGGGGCACAGCAGGTCCAGTCTAAATCAGGACAAAATCTGGAGTCAATGGGCCCTCACGTCAAAATATGCTGCGCATAATCGTGATAGAACTAGAAGCTAATGATGAAAATGCCTTGTGCAGCAAATGATGTGGGACCTTGGCCATTACAAACCACAGAGACAGTGAAATGACAGCCACATTAAGCAACAACACATGACAGTAAATGCAACAGCCATGTCACATGACACTAGGTGCAACAGGCAAGTCACAGATGACAGTAAGTGCAACAGGCAAGTCACATGACAGGAAGCGAAACAGAAAAGACACACATGACAGTAAGTGTACCAGGCAAGTCACATGACAGTAACTTGAGTAAGTACAACAGCCAAGTCATGCGTGACAGTAAGTGTAACACACAAGTCACATGACAGTAAGTGGAACAGACAAGTCATACATGACAGTAACAGCCACGTCACACGACAGTAAGTGGAACAGTCAGGTCACATGTGACAGTAAGTGTAGCAGCCAAGTCTCACATAACAGTAAGCATAACAACCAAGTCTCGCATCGCAGTAAGTGTAGCAGCCACGTCTCACATAATAGTAAGTGTAGCAGCCACGTCTGACATATCACACGATATCATCTGGCCAACATCAGGACACTATGATTTCAACATCCCATCAGGGTATGGGGTGGAGGGTGTACCAGTATATATAATACAACGGACAGCAACTCCATCAGCAAAATCACCAACATGTTTAACATCTCCTTGCTGTGAACAGACATAAAATAAACCACTGATAAAAAATCGCCACCAGGCTTACCGGAGATGCCCCCGCCTGTGAGGGCAGGAAGTTGGAGGCCTCCACGACCGTGTCATCCATGATCTGCCTGAGGTGATTCAGGGTCCTGGCGGTGAGGTGGGGCAGGAAGGCGGACATGTTGAAGTTGCTGTGCAGCAGAATCTGGAAGAGGGTGGGGTTGCAGGCCCGCTGCCGCTGTACCGTCTTGGGGTCATCGGGTGGCAGCTGGGACAGCACCATGTGCAGAGACTGGAACAACAAGAAACAACAATCAAAAATAACACCAGTGCCGTCTTGGGGTCATCGGGCGGCAGCATCATGTGCAGAGACTGGAACAACAAGAAACAACAATCAAAAATAACACCAGTGCCGTCTTGGGGTCATCGGGCGGCAGCATCATGTGCAGAGACTGGAACAACAAGAAACAACAATAAAAAATAACACCAGTGCCGTCTTGGGGTCATCGGGCGGCAGCATCATGTGCAGAGACTGGAACAACAAGAAACAACAATCAAAAATAACACCAGTGCCGTCTTGGGGTCATCGGGCGGCAGCATCATGTGCAGAGACTGGAACAACAAGAAACAACAATCAAAAATAACACCAGTGCCGTCTTGGGGTCATCGGGCGGCAGCATCATGTGCAGAGACTGGAACAACAAGAAACAACAATCAAAAATAACACCAGTGCCGTCTTGGGGTCATCGGGCGGCAGCATCATGTGCAGAGACTGGAACAACAAGAAACAACAATCAAAAATAACACCAGTGCCGTCTTGGGGTCATTGGGCGGCAGCATCATGTGCAGAGACTGGAACAACAAGAAACAACAATCAAAAATAACACCAGTGCCGTCTTGGGGTCATCGGGCGGCAGCATCATGTGCAGAGACTGGAACAACAAGAAACAACAATCAAAAACAACACCAGTGCCGTCTTGGGGTCATCGGGCGGCAGCATCATGTGCAGAGACTGGAACAACAAGAAACAACAATCAAAAATAACACCAGCGCCGTCTTGGGGTCATCGGGCGGCAGCATCATGTGCAGAGACTGGAACAACAAGAAACAACAATCAAAAATAACACCAGTGCCGTCTTGGGGTCATCGGGTGGCAGCTGGGACAGCACCATGTGCAGCGACTGGAACAACAAAAAACAACAATCAAAAATAACACCAGGTCGCTGTTGCGTTAGCTGGAATTCATAAACAGCATGCATCCAGTCATCAGTTTAGAGTCCATCGCCGTACCCTTTCACCATCCTGCTCTTATTAAAGCGTCACTCCCTCTTTATCACGCTTTCCCTTGTCCGTCAAAGGATCGTTCTTTTTGCATGCGTGTCAAGAAGCTCTATTCTAGTGTGAAGAAGGCTGGATTTTTTATGCAATTGCTCCAACCCCATGCCCAGATTTGTATTACAGAATGTTTTAATTCAAGGCCTTAAGCATCTCTCTGCGTGTGTCTCGCTCAGTCTCTGTCTGTGTGTGTGTGTTTCTCGCTCAGTCTCTGTCTCTCTGATGCGGAGGTGTGAAACTGGTTGTCAGAACATTATATATATAATATCAACTTTGACAGCCAGGGTAGGTGACAGCCATCCCCACTTGTACTTGTTGATTTGCACCGGGTCCCATAATAATAATACATAGATTTTGCATAGCACTATTCCCAGCTGAGAGAGCTCAATGTGTTTGTTCACATACATGCACGTAATATACACCATTTACATTTACTAACATACCATATACAAGCAATCATACATACATAATAAATTATGCTAATATAAAGAAGTACCTATAAAGCAGTGAATAAAATTATTATTATTAAAACATAAACACGTTACAATAATTTAAAACAGGTACATATCTATAAAGCAGTGTACTAAGTAATTATTATAACTACACTAACACACACACACATGTATCTTCCTTTCTCTCTCTCTCTCTGCCCCTCCCTCAGTCGCTGCGGGGCAGTGTGCACTGACAGCAAATCAGAGGGGCACATTTTCCACCCCCTCCCTTCCTGAACCTTACTTGAATGTCGTAGGGTACATTTTCCACAGATCCCCCCCCCCCCCCTTTCTTGAACCCTACCTGAATACCATACTTTTGTGTCCCATTTCTCTGCCACTGCTCCAGGCTGAAGGGCAGAAGGACACGAGGTTATCTCCCTACTTTATTTCACTTCATAGCTGCTTGATTTCTGCTACATCCCCCCCCCTCCCCCCCCCCAGAAATACAGGAAAATAAAAAATAAAGGAACAGAGAACAGTTGGCATTTGAACCAGAGTGTCTGAGATGTAATGCCGTCCAATAATTCAAAGAAATATTTGCCTTAAAAAGCATGGCTATTTTAAACAGATTTTATTTGAACCCTTTCCTTGCCCTTACGACATCATGTGCATCCCTGACAAAGCATTTCCTATCCATCAGTCAGATGACATGGAACATCCTCCTTCAATTCAGACTTTGCATGCATTCGCCGGAGAAATGAGAAGAAGAAAAAAGAAAAAGGATGGGGGTAGGGGGGGGGGGGATGGCAGTAGGAAAGCTTCTCATCTTTTTAGCTGGCTGATTTTCTCTGAGAGCCCACTCCTCTTTCAATGAGCTGGATCAGCAGTGCTAATTACTTGGCAGAGAGCAGGTTAGGTTCAAGGATTCTGACTTGGGTCGGTTGAGATGGTTCCTTACCGTGCCTACTAGACATTGCAGAAAGGCAATGGTAGTGTGCTCAGGTGCACCTACTTCTGACACGCATTCTTTGATGGAGCTGAGGCCACTTCTTTGTCCAGGGCCAGATACTGCAGAGAGACAATGGCGGCATGCTTAGGTGCACCTACCTTTGACAGGTATTCTTTGACTGAGGCCACTTCTTTGTCCAGGGCCAGACACTGCAGAAAGGCAATGACGGCATCCTCGTAATGGCCCAGTCCATAAAGGGCGTTCCCTTTTCGGAAAAACCCTTTTGGCCAGTCCGGTCGCATCTTGATGACTCTCTCTGCATCTTCAAGCGCCTTGTCATACTGGTCCAGGGATGCAAAGGCATGAGACCGGTTGCTGAACAGCAAATGGTCAACATCAGCTGCAAAAGAACGACTGGTATTAGAGTATTGCTATTAATATGAAGTGAGTTGTCAGGGAGAAGATAATTTAGTAACAATGGAAGAATCTGTGGTCTTTAAAGTTTAACCAGTTAAGTTACAACGGTGAGTAATTGGCTGTAGTGTAAACAGTAACGTATGTGATACATTATGTCATGCATCATTCATTTCAAGAGCAGAAGTCTAAATAAGCGACTGTGTCAAAACACACAATTACACACACACATAGACCAAAGCCATGATCACCACACATGCATTATTAAAAGGCTGACTAACATACATGTATGCATTATTATAAAAGGCTGACTAACAAGATTTTGTCCATGAATGTAACACTGACAGCATACAATAGTTAATGTTGACTCAGTATCAACAGTCAGTTGAACCTTTAGACTAGAGATGAGTGATAAGGACACAGGGATCAAGTCCGTGTGACCTGAGCCAGATCTGTGACCCAGATACAGACATTCTGCAAACAACACATGGAAATGACCCACATTATCCAACCCATCACTACCTGCTCAAGTCAAACTCAAAGAAAGAAGAACTGGCTAGACTAAACAAGAACAATAACCCTCTCAATCTTATCTCACAAAAGCTGTTTTGAGATCATAACCTGACAGTGAAACAGTGAGGCTAATCAACCAAAAGCAAACACAAACAAAAAAACAACCCACAGAAAAAGAGAATTAGCACTTAAAAGATGCCACACAACCACGGCAACAAAGACTTGATTCACCTACCACAAGTTCAGTCCATCTTGTTAACCTGTATTATATAAGTACATCCTTTGTCACCTCAGTGCTGTGACATTAACCTGTACTATATAAATATATCCTTTGTCACCTCAGCGCTGTGACATTGACCTGTATTATATAAACATATCCTTTGTCACCTCAGCGCTGTGACATTAACCTGTATTACATAAATATATCCTTTGTCACCTCAGCGCTGTGACATTAACCTGTATTACATAAATATATCCTTTGTCACCTCAGTGCTGTGACATTAACCTGTATTACATAAATATATCTGTTGACACCTCAGTGCTGTGACATTAACCTGTATTACATAAATATATCCGTTGTCACCTCAGCGTTGTGACATTAACCTGTATTACATAAATATATCCGTTGTCACCTCAGCGCTGTGACATTAACCTGTATTACATAAATATATCCGCTGTCACCTCAGCGCTGTGACATTAACCTGTATTACATAAATATATCCGCTGTCACCTCAGCGCTGTGACATTAACCTGTATTACATAAATATATCCGCTGTCACCTCAGCGCTGTGACCATTGCACCTGGCCAAGTCATTGTTAATAGTATTACAGGCAGCTTGGGTACCATTGCACCTGGCCAAGTCATTGTTAATAGTATTACAGGCAGCTTGGGTAATACTTGAGTGGCATCAATCTACAACTACAAGACAACAAGTACACAACACTTTCAAGACTGCTTAAACAGCGTGACGCTTTGGTATGAGCAGGATGGGCTGGAGAAAGCACCATTCAATCGAACATGATACAAGTACAGCTTATCTGCATTAAGTACTCACTCAATGCTGATCCTGACCAAGAAACGACACAAATGTTGCTTTGTAATCTAACTTGTATTGTAAGCATCTTTTTTTGTGTGTGCTTTATTATTTTTTAATGATTCTATTTCTAACCTCACCATGTGAATGGATTCTTTTCATGACTGGAAATCTGTTCAGTTAGAACTTAGATTCATGCACACTTTCTTACAAAAAGCTAATCTGAATGTAAGACACAGCCAGAATGTACACACATGTACATTATACAAAAACCAAGCCAGGTCTTCTGTGCATGAATAAATATATAACTGGATTTTACAATTTCAACCTCATGTCACACTAAGGGACAGCTGTTATTCTCTTACAAAACTTGCCATTGCCTCAAGTCATAATCCTTTGTTCTCAGTCACAACCTGTCCCCCTCTGGACAACCACTGAACCAGTGTAACTGGTTCTGTAAGTAGTGCTGATGATGGGTAGGGCTGTGCTGACTGGGTTTTGTCCCTGGTGACAACTATGGTCGCCAGATTTGCCTAACTGGAGACGCAAAATGCCAATGGAACACTCAAAACGTAATGTCTATTTGTTTGGAAGAGTTTTTTTCTCTTCTTTTTCTATTGTGCAACCCCTAACAGTAACATAATCTTCAATATGATGAAGGCGGTCACTCTATGGAAGAAGAAGAAGAAGAACCACTGCTGAGTGGGCTGTTTTACCAAAGATAGCAGCATGTCCACTCTGGGAGAATTCATTGCATGCGAGCCCCTCTCTCCCCGGAGTGAAAGACTTATGTACCGTTGACAACATGGTCATAATGTATGTTACATAAACTGTTCTGCAGATTCATACTCCTAGCTGAGTCAAACAAAGTGACAGAAATGATCATACATATTTCTGACAGACATTTCCAACTGCATCTCTAAGTCTAACCCAAGGGCAGCACTCACGTAAGTGCGCATGATTTTTTCCACGGTTATTTAAGGCCAAGAAAAGAGGTGTGTCACTGTCAAGTACACGAGTCATGCGCACACCTTCTCCACAAAAGCCGTGTAGCAAGTTACACAAACGACCCTAAACCTGTCAGTATCATCGGTTACGAAACAAGGACAAAAAAATCTTTGGCATCATACATGAAATAAACGTGAAATTCAACTGCAATACAACAAACACGTGTATAATACATAATCTGTGTCAAGGTGAAACCACTTACACAATGCAATAGCCTCACTGTAGAATTTGATTGCACGTTGGAAATCTCTCCTCTCAAAAAATGTGTTTCCTTCCGCTTTCAGTTCAGCAGCCCTACAACTGTCAGGGAACCATTTGTGTATTAAGTTAGACAACACCACATTAGTCCGTATGTTAGCAGGTTTTAATCGGTAGTGAACAATTCCACAGACTTTGCAGGTCTTTGCTCGATCGCGCTCCAAGCACTTGCGACAAAACGTGTGACCACATTTGATAGTCACAGGGTCGTTGAGAAGTCCACGGCACAATACACACGTAAACATACAGCTCTTTTTCATCGAACCTTGCTGACTACAACTGTTCCCGGCATCCTGACTTAGACTCTCTGTCAAAGCTGTCACCAAATGTTTTAACTTTTCTGGAGTCACTCTTCCAAGCCGAAAAGCGTTTGTGTAAGCCTCGAACGCTTTCGTAAACTGGCCTCCACGCGCGAAGCTGTCTGCTAGACCCAGAAATAACTCGGCGTGAGGTCCGTTTTCCTTGATCGTTCTCTCGTAGATTTCAGCAGCAAGTACAAAATTGTTTGTGCTAAAGGCTTGACGGGCGAGATCCACCATCGTGGATGAATTCTTCCCGAATCACACGAAAACGGTACCAACGTGCTGTCTTCGTACGCACTGTACCCTACCTACCTTACAAAACATGGTGGTTACATAAAATATCACATGACTCGAGCAAGACCGCTGATTGGTTGAACTTGACCTTCTTTTATAACTGTTGCACAAAAGCAGAAAGCTTGTGATTGGTTAGCTTCCACTTCTTTTTCGGAGTTATATAAAATAATGATATAAGGTGCCTGCGCAAGATCAGCAAATTTTCACAAAATCAGCACTTCAGTGAGTGAAAGAAAGATCTATGGCAACGCAATGAACGCTGCGAATGTTGTGCATGCTGGCAAAATCAGTCCTGGCTGCCTCGGTCTGGGCTACAGCCTGGTACACACGCAGCCGCTTGTTCGAGTCGTGACTGACTGAGGTTATTGCCAGCGGCACTGACTGACTATGACGGCAATAATTCTAATTGTGACTGAGCACTTTCCTGTTGCACCAACATTTCATTGTGATGATTTCGTTTTGGTTGTTTGCTTGTTATTTCTTTTAGGTGCTATTTATGTGCGAATTGACACTGTAATTTTCCGTAATGGGATGAATAAAGTCAGTATTCTGTATTCCCGGAGAGCTTTACAATTTCAGTTCACACGCAAAAAAAAATAAAAATAAATAAATACGGGAGGCCGGGGGCGCGGCTGCAAATAACAACAACAACAACAACAACAGTAAAATAAAAATCAGTACTAACAACACACGTATGTATATTTTCTGCTCAGTCACTCACTGAGAAGAGAGACGGTCGGAGAGAGAGAGAGAGAGAGAGAGAGAGAGAGAGAGAGAGAGAGAGAGAGAGAGAGAGAGAGAGAGAGAGAGAGACTCGAACTCGAAACTTTATTTTCCAAGGATTGTAGTTTAGGTTCATTTCGGACCTGTCTAACAGCTAGTCCTTGCTAAACTACTGAATAAGTGAACAATGGAGAAACAATTATATGAAAACAAAAACAAACAAAAAACTGACTTTACAAACTCGATTAATATTTAAACATGATAAACAATATACTACAAACAAATCAGTAGAATATAATACTACCCTATTAATAGTAATAAACATACAGGAACAGCAACATCTTTGTGAAAATACTTTGAGAGAGTGAGAGAGCGAGAGAACTCGAATTCAGTCGAACTCAAAAACTTTATTTTCCAAGGCCGAATGGAGAGAGAGAGAGAGAGAGAGAGAGAGAGAGAGAGAGAGAGAGAGAGAGAGAGAGAGAGAGAGAGAGAGAGAGAGAGAGAGAGAGGTAAGTAAACATAATGCTTAACGTCCACAGGAATCACAAGGCTTATTAGGGACGGGGAGATGGGGGATGGGGGAGAAGGGTTAGGGAGGTGGGGGCAAGAGGGACGTCGTGTGTGTCACTGAGTCAGTTTTGTGCCGGAATGACTCATAGTGAAGTTCGAGTCTAGTCAGTGGGTGCCGCTAGAGCCGGTGTGATTGTTAGAGCGTTGCTGTATACATGTATACACAGTGCTTGTCCTTTTCACCCAATGTTATCATTTGGTTGTTGTTGATGATAATGTACAGCGCCACGTACGCGCGTTCGGCAGTCTTTTGAGTTATTGCCAGAAATTATCTTGTCAAGCGCCTGCGACTCAATGCACAAGGGAAGCAACAGCAAATATCACATTCCGTTAAAGGTAATTGCGAAATACTAGGTTATGCCCCTTGATGTTTCCGTCGCAGAAGAACAACAAAATAATAATGGCAACAATCATGTGTGATTGATAAGGAATGCACTAGGCCTACACTATTTATTATTTATGTTTATTTTGCTCGTCACCGTAATTCAAATTTCTTGTGTTTACAGAGGACAGATACATATTCTTTATTCTCGAAACAATCAGTCACTACGCCACATTACGCATTTACCAGCTTGCTGATTCACGAGTGACAGCGAGTGCCTAACAGGCAAACAGCGCAGTCAAAGACTTACAGAGCTCGGGAGCTGTGTGAAAGTCGAGGTAGCCGTCCTGGGCTCCCGTCCCTAATAAGCCTTATGGTTTCTGTGGACGTAAAGCAACACTTCAGCAACAACAACATCAAAGACTTGAGCATAAAGCTACACGTATCAGCAACAAGTACAGATATAATGATTTCGCCAGCTTTTTGATCACAATAGAAGCATAAAAACAAAACGGCAGACATGCACCAAGCCGCAAGCGCTGCGGCATTACTACGGATTACCAGATTATACAGTGACAATGGAACACACACACACACACACACACACACACACACGCACTACCCAGACATGTATCAGTAACTCAAACGTGACGATTGACGACACTGACGAGTCACCTTTCCGCACGTGATGCACGTTTTTTTCGTGTAACAGTGCCGCAGTTCCCCCCCCCCCCCCCACCTCATGTGAACTCGCTCAGTTGAAAGCAAACGGTGTTGTAGTACTGTAGGACATTGGGCGGTCTCTGCACCATAACCGTTGTGTCTTTTGCTTCTCGTCGATACATGTGTTCACTTTGTGAATGTCTTCTGACGCAAAATTGGCGCCGGTCTGTAACTGTGACAAAGTCATCGTGTTTTTGTGCATCGAATTTGTGATCTTCCTCGACCATTCTAGACTGGACAATCCAGGGAGAGAGAGAGAGGGGTGAGCGGGAGAGATGAGTGGGTGGCGCAGAGCGAGGTCAGCAGTTTGCTGTTGAAAGCCAAGCTATGGATGGCTGGGTGACCCTTACGTCGCGTGGTCACCACGTGGACGGGTGATGGTTGAGTATTGCTTACGTCCACAGAAACCGTAGGCTCAGTTATTAGGGACGGGCAGAGTTGGGTGGATTATGGCTGAGACACCCAGCGGCCGGCTAACCCGGCATGCACTGAAAGTGTCACTGGCTCAAAATTTGAAGTGAGTTGGGATTTAACCGTGAGCTGCACACTGTCCGGATCCATGACATTGCTTTGAAGCACGAATTGAACGAGTCAGTCTTTCGGTTTAGTTTTTGTGTGTGTGTGAACGATACATCCGAAAGACAGAGCCACGCGAGAAAGCGTGAAACAGCTCAGTGCAGCACCGCTAACACAGTCAGCCAAACATGGCAGAGCCATACGTCGACACACCAAGGATTATCATCTTTGGACACACGATACCAGTGAAACAGTTGTGAATACGGAAGAAGACGGAAGGGACGGAAGAAGAGAGAGAGAGAGAGAGGGAGGGAGCAGTGGATGATATTTCAGCTGAAACGGCAGTCTGCTTCTCGTTGACAGAACTCCATTTTGCATTTTTCAGGACGTCAGTGATGAAGCAAGAAGGACTGCTGACCAAGGACCATGGATTATATATAGGTCCATGCCAAAGACTGTGCATCAAGGACTGTGCACCAAGGACTGTGCATCAAGGACTGTGCGCCGGCCAAGGACTGTGCAGGGCCAAGCTGGTAGCTGTTGTTGATATCAGCCTATTGAATCGGAACATTTCTTTGATAGCGCGTCTTCGCCGGTATGACGACACTGAAACCGTTGGGTCCATGGTCGCAAACAGCAGTGTGAGGTAAGCCAGTACTCATTCAGTCTTCACTCATCCTCTTCGTTTCATGTGCGTTGTTGGTTCTTCTCAACTACTGTGGGAGTTGACACATCATCGTTTCCATTTTGCTACCAGTATCTGTATGCATTGTTTATTATTATCATTATTTCTTCTTCTTCTTCTTCTTAAAGAAAAGCTGATTGAAGCGGGCAGGCCGGAAGTAGAGAGGTACAATCCCTGGCAGTAGGCCAAGCATGCAATGCTGTAACATAGTCTGAACCTCACGGTCGGCGGACGCCCAAGAGGCTATTAGACGCAGAGCAACACGTTTCGGGCCAAAAGGGGAAGGTGGGAGGGGAGAATGAACTTTTTCTGAACACAGTCTCTCTTCGGCATCATTATGCCGTTAAAAAGCTCTTTCACAAACGGAGCAGTAAACAGGTGCACGCAGTAACGCAGTATTCCAGGCCATATACTTCATTTCATCATCCGCATGCACAACACATTTTGAAAAGTGTTTTGCGCATTTGGGCAGCTTCCTATTTTAGTGTCCAAAATTATTTCAAGTCCAAGTTTTGGCCACTTTTTATACGTACTTATTGTTTGGAATGCCATTCTGCCTTGCGAAGTAATGTTTCCCGATTTCAGTTTGACTTTGCACAACTTTCAGATTATCTTTTTCTCCACTGTGTCCTTCAAGAATCCGCCATTTTGCGTTGTGAACGCTGTCACTAAAAAACGGGTGAAAACAACCGATTCAGTCAGGACTGGTGCAAGCATAAGATGTGCGTTTGGCGTGTAACACACCCATAAATTACAAAAAAACACACATCACATGACGGTGAATGGTGGTTAAAATCCAAGGAGACGGTCGGAAATTCTTGGAGCGTTTTAAAAGTTATTTTGGGTCACAAACATCATAACGATCATTTAATGAGGTTCTTATCTACCGCTTACAGCCAAATCCGCAACAAAAGGTGATTTGTTTGTTTGTTTTGTTTTCACAGGTGCAACCCCGAACTGAAAGCAACGTGAGCGAAACGAGACAGTAACATAGGACAGTCAACTTGGGTTTACCAAGTCGGAGCGTGCGCTCACTTTCGGCCCGTGCAGAACAAGACTGTCGTGACGAATACTGCAGACTGGGCTGACACTCAACGCTTGAACAGTTGTGCATTTCGCTGTTGCCATAGCACGGCGAAGACCAGAATCTGCTGCTGTCAGTCTGTGCCGCGATTGACAGGTATATCTTGTTAAATGTATTGGTGTCGTTTTCTGTTTAGTGTCCAAAGTTATTGTCTCCTTTGAATCGCTATCTTGTTAAATGTATTGGTGTCGTTTTCTGTTTAGTGCCCAAAGTTATTGCCTCCTTTGAATCGCTTTCTTGTTAAATGTATTGGTGTCGTTTTCTGTTTAGTGCCCAAAGTTATTGTCTCCTTTGAATCTCTTTCTTGTTAAATGTATTGGTGTCGTTTTCTGTTTAGTGTCCAAAGTTATTGTCTCCTTTGAATCGCTATCTTGCTAAATGTATTGGTGTCGTTTTCTGTTTAGTGTCCAAAGTTATTGTCTCCTTTGAATCGCTTTCTTGTTAAATGTATTGGTGTCGTTTTCTGTTTAGTGTCCAAAGTTATTGTCTCCTTTGAATCGCTATCTTGTTAAATGTATTGGTGTCGTTTTCTGTTTAGTGTCCAAAGTTATTGTCTCCTTTGAATCGCTATCTTGTTAAATGTATTGGTGTCGTTTTCTGTTTAGTGCTCAAAGTTATTGTCTCCTTTGAATCGCTTTCTTGTTAAATGTATTGGTGTCGTTTTCTGTTTAGTGCCCAAAGTTATTGTCTCCTTTGAATCGCTTTCTTGTTAAATGTATTGGTGTCGTTTTCTGTTTAGTGTCCAAAGTTATATTGCCACCTTTGAATCGCTTCTATTCTTGTTGCTGTTTGGAAAGTCAGCGTGGTGAAGCATATGCATTTCAATTTGCTTGCTGCTTCGAACGCACACTTTAAACTTGAAACCTGTCTCGGTTCCGAATTGGAAGCCCCCCTGTGCCGCACATAAAGCAGAATGGTAGACTGTGAAGGACACAGTAGAAAACAGCGTGAACGCTCTGCAAAGTTAATCAGAAATGGAAGGCGTTCCAAACAGTCAGTGTCATACAATAGTAGATATAAAACACAGGTCCAAAAGCAATAATTCCGAGAAAGAAAAAAAAGAGGGAAATTCTGTCCATGGGCTGGTGTGTTTGGGCGTTAGGTGTTGTAGGTATTATGTATGCCCCACCTTTGCTCTTCATCAGCCCTCATCACGTGGAAAAGTAGTTCACAAAAGGAGTAGTCGGTGCATGCTTTGGCTATCGTTTCGATGCTCTTCGTTTTGCAATGTCTGCATGTGTATACGCAATAAGTTAAACCGGGTCTCCTGCGTGTGTGGTCCGCCAAACAGGCACGAGGTTCAGTCAGCACGTGCAAGGCGTGCACCTCGTGCACTGTAGTGCTTGTTGTTCAGTTTGTGTCTGGACACTTTGTGGTGGATGGTGTGTCGTTGGAGACGAGGGCGTTACACAGACAGACAGTCTCTCTGGCAAGATTTACTTAGCCTACGTATTCACGTGGGCTGTGTCCACTTTTAGCCCCGTCGGTTGGCGGTCCACAATGGTTTGAGGATGCGTGTATGCTGTGTATACACTGGCATAGTACGGAATGAACTGATATATGTGAATATGCCACCATAGTACTTACTCATAGTCCACTCCGTCCACACACACACACACACACACACACACACACACACACACACACACACACACACACACACACACAAACCATTTCAGGACAGCGAACCGACGGGGCTAAAAGTGGATGTTGCCTTGATTCCATTTTCTACCCGCTCTTTTGCTCTTTCTGCCTTTCTCATGTTCTTTTATTGATCCAGATTCCTGCCGTCAGTTTGTATTCTAAAAGCGGGGCTGTTTCGTCTGGCCTCTGTTTTTATTTTCAGTGAACACTCGGCAAATTTTCAAATTCGGGCTTCTCTGAACCCCCGATTTCTTTTCCAGGTCCAGACTTCTTGCTGTCCTTTGTGGAGGAAGCTACGATCGGACAAGTCTTCTTCTCTTCATCCTGCCGATTGACCGCTTCACTCTGACAAGGTACGTCATTTTAGCCACGATTGAGATACTGCAGATACCGTAACGCATGCAGCAGGTAGTGCTGGACGTGAAAGGCTGGAAGGGAAAGAAAACGAGGCACCAATCTGGACACCTGTCTGGACATCGCAGACGTTCATTTCAGTTTGTTTGCAATGAGAACGTGCGGAGTGTCTCCACATGGTGACAGGCAAATGGGGTCCCGACAAAAGGTCGCTGGAGAAAAGGTCAAAAGACAAAACGGTCGCTGGACAAAGGCGACCAGAAAAAGTGGTATTGTGGACAAAAGCTCGCCAACTTCGAGTTGGTGTTCCCATAAGCGACTGGGGTATTTGGTGTGTTCATGTTAGAGTTGCCTCAGGCACTGGGTTCGTGTTGGAGTTGCCGTGGGCTTTGGGGGCTTTGGTATGTTCATGTTAGAGTTGCCGTAGGCTTTGGGGTCTTTGGTGTGTTCATGTTAGAGTTGCCGCAGGCACTGAGGTCTTTGGTGTGTTCACGTTAGAGTTGCCATAGTCACTGGGGTCTTTGGTGTGTTCATGTTACAGTTGCCGTAGTCACTGGGGTCTTTGGTGTGTTCATGTTAGAGTTGCCGTAGTCACTGAGGTCTTTGGTGTGTTCATGTTAGAGTTGCCGTAGTCACTGAGGTCTTTGGTGTGTTCATGTTAGAGTTGCCGTAGTCACTGGGGTCTTTGGTGTGTTCATGTTACAGTTGCCGTAGTCACTGGGGTATTTGGTGTGTTCATGTTACAGTTGCCGTAGTCACTGGGGTCTTTGGTGTGTTCATGTTACAGTTGCCGTAGTCACTGATGTCTTTGGTGTGTTCATGTTACAGTTGCCGTAGTCACTGGGGTCTTTGGTGTGTTCATGTTACAGTTGCCGTAGTCACTGGGGTCTTTGGTGTGTTCACGTTACAGTTGCCGTAGTCACTGGGGTCTTTGGTGTGTTCACGTTACAGTTGCCGTGGGTACTGGGGTCTGGTGTGTTCATGTTAGAGTTGCCGTAGTCACTGGGGTCTTTGGTGTGTTCACGTTAGAGTTGCCATAGTCACTGAGGTCTTTGGTGTGTTCATGTTAGAGTTGCCGTAGGCACTGGGGTCTTTGGTGTGTTCATGTTAGAGTTGCCGTGGTCACTGGGGTCTTTGGTGTGTTCATGTTAGAGTTGCCGTAGTCACTGAGGTCTTTGGTGTGTTCATGTTAGAGTTACCGTAGTCACTGGGGTCTTTGGTGTGTTCATGTTAGAGTTGCCATAGGCACTGGGGTCTTTGGTGTGTTCAGTTAGAGTTGCCGTAGGCACTGAGGTCTTTGGTGTGTTCATGTTAGAGTTGCCATAGGCACTGGGGTCTTTGGTGTGTTCACGTTAGAGTTGCCGTAGGCACTGAGGTCTTTGGTGTGTTCATGTTAGAGTTGCCATAGGCATTGGGGTCTTTGATGTGTTCATGTTAGAGTTGCCATAGGCACTGAGGTCTTTCGTGTGTTCACGTTAGAGTTGCCATAGGCACTGGGGTCTTTCGTGTGTTCACGTTAGAGTTGCCATAGTCACTGGGGTCTGGTGTGTTCATGTTGGAGTTGCCATAGGCACTGGGGTCTTTGGTGTGTTCATGTTAGAGTTGCCATAGGCACTGAGGTCTGGTGTGTTCATGTTAAAGCTGCCGTAGGCACTGAGGTCTGGTGTGTTCATGTTAGAGTTGCCGTAGGCACTGGGGTCTTTGGTGTGTTCACGTTAGAGTTGCCATAGGCACTGAGGTCTTTGGTGTGTTCACGTTAGAGTTGCCATAGGCACTGAGGTCTGGTGTGTTCATGTTAGAGCTGCCGTAGGCGATTGCATGGGGTCTTAGTTGTTGCGTTGATGTGGCGTCTCTGGAACACAAACTGTGAACACCCTGTGTTTGTTGATTCACAATACTGACTTCATACAAAATGGCGCCCACGATCCAACGACGAGCTGACTGTAAACCGATCTCTATCCGCTGTGCTATCGCGGAACGGTGACGCTGACTTCCAAAGCATCCGGTCTCAAAACGGAAGTTTCAAGTGTTTTCAACACCTATTACTTTGCTCCTTTCGGATGAGTCGCTTTTAGTGCCTTTGAACAAGCCTCGACTGCGTGCTGTGCAGCAAGTCAACAGCTGATGCAGACGAGTTGATTGAGTTGGGTATAACGGTCAGTTTAGGTGTGATGCTACTTTATTTGTACCCAGCCGTCCTTCATAATGTACCCACAAGTTCGCCAGATTTACTTCCAGGAAAACTGGCGGCCACACAATGCTGTTCTGTCGCTTTGAAATGCCCCCCTAAAAAATGTGTTTAAAGCTAGTGCAACGGAGGGTGTGCCTTTGGTGGAGTTAATGCACCTTTGTATTTACCCGTATGCCAGGTGGCAGTTGCTGATTCAGGTCTCTGGTGTTTGTCGCTTGTTGATCGTGTGATGTCTGTGGTATGGTATTCATTCCCTTTGCTTGTTGGTTCGGGGACGACAGTGCGTGGTCTGCACCCGCTTGAGAACAGAGGGGTGGGGAGGGGTGGGGGTGGGGGTCACAGCCTTTTAAGCCGACAGTACCCTGAACTCGTCCGATCTGTGTTTTCACGCCTCCCTGGGGCAGAGCACTCACGTGACCACTGCGGGGCGTTGCCCGCCAGCTTTGTGCCGATTCCGGAAGTCTGCAGACACACGGATACTTCGTATTCCCCACGTTAGAACAAAAGCCTTTGGCTAACGCTGTTTCTCCTGCTGTGCTCCAAAGCAATGGAATTCCCTCCCTTCAGATATCCGTCACTGTCAGTCCTCTCACGCCTTCACAACTGCATTAAAAACTCGCCTCTACAAACAATACCACAAGTGATTTCAAATTCTGTCTTCTTATTTGCCTCCCCTATTTACCCCCCTCACCCCTCGTCACATTCCTTCTGTTAGTGTGTGTGTGCGCGCGCGCGAAAAATACAATATTATAGCGATGTGATTGATTATTTTTGAGGTTTTAATATATACATTATTGTAGATGTTGTAAAGCGCGGTGTGCACACCCTTGTCGATGAGATACGGCGCCATGGAAATGACCGCTATTAAAGTACTTCTGTATTCCGTTCAAAAGACCAGGTGGGCGCCACACATGAATTACAAACAAAAAGAAACAAGATCCACATGTATAAAAAGAGTCACAGTTTTAAAGTGCGCAGCAGCGTACAGCAAGGTTAAAGGCACAAGTATTCTAAAAATAATGTTTAGAAAAATGCTTCCACCTTCCCATGCACCCCTCCTTCCCAGGCCCTCTCCTTCCCACCCCCCATCTCCTTCCCCTCCTTTCCTCCCCCCCCCCCTCTCCTTCGCACCCCCACCTTCCCACCCTATTCCCATCACCCATTCTCCCTACCACCCCCTCTCCTTCCCACCTCTCCTTCCTACTCCATCTCCTTCCCACCCCCTCTCCTTCCCACCCCCTCTCCTTCCCACCCCCTCATATTCCCACCCCCTCTCCTTCCCACCTCTCCTTCCTACTCCATCTCCTTCCCACCCCCTCTCCTTCCCACCCCCTCTCCTTCCCACCCCCTCATATTCCCACCCCCTCTCCTTCCCACCTCTCCTTCCTACTCCATCTCCTTCCCACCCCCTCTCCTTCCCACCCCCTCTCCTTCCCACCCCCTCATATTCCCACCCCCTCTCCTTCCCACCTCTCCTTCCTACTCCATCTCCTTCCCACCCCCTCTCCTTCCCACCCCCTCTCCTTCCCACCCCCTCATATTCCCACCCCCTCTCCTTCCCACCTCTCCTTCCTACTCCATCTCCTTCCCACCCCCTCTCCTTCCCACCCCCTCTCCTTCCCACCCCCTCTCCTTCCCACCCCCTCTCCTTCCCACTCCCTCTCCCTCTCCTCACCCCCTCTCCTTCCCACCCCCTCTCTCCTTCCTACCCCTCTCCTTCCCACCCCCTCTCTCCTTCCCACCCCTCTCTCTCCTTCCCACCCCCTCTCTCCTTCCCACCCCCTCTCCTTCCCACCCTCTTCTTCCCACTCTCTCCTTCCCACCCTCTCCTTCCCACCCCTCCCGCTCTTTCCACCCCTCTCCTTCCCCCCCTCCCTCTCTTTCCACCCCTCTCCTCCCCCACTCCTTCCCCCCCCCCCACTCCTTCCCCCCTGCCCTCTATTGTTTTGTCGGTGAAGTGAGGTTCCCTCAAGGGGAGGGGTCCACGGTGATTCACTGTAGATACGAGAAGCTGCTTCACAAAGATAACACATGTCTATGTTGTCCCCCCCCCCCCCCCCCCCCCCCCCCCCCCCCCCCCTCCCAGCAAATAGATATGGAGCCAGGAGTAAAATTACCGTCAAAACTAGAAGTCTTCCTAAATAGGGGAATGTCTGAACTACCAGAAAGATATTAAAAGAAGTCTGAAATAGGGGAATGTCTGAACCACCAGAAAGATATTAAAAGAACTCTTAAACAGGGGAATGTCTGAACTACCAGACTTTACTTCCTTATTCTTTTTTTATTTTCTATCTCTCTTCTACACCAGACGAAGTCCATGGGTCGAAAGCGGGCTTGTGTTTTTAATTGCTCTTTATGTGTCGTCGCATAGGTGAGTACATTTCTGTAGAGCTGTTCTATTTTACCAGAAAGATGTTAAAAGAACTCTTAAATAGGGGAATGTCTGAACTACCAGAAAAGAAATTAAAAGAGGCCTTAAATAGGGGAATGTCTGAACTACCAGAAAAGAAATTAAAAGAGGCCTTAAATAGGGGAATGTCTGAACTACCAGAAAAGAAATTAAAAGAGGCCATAAATAGGGGAATATCTGAACTACCAGAAACAGCCCGAATGGTCCTGCCGTACAAGAGTGAGCACCATTTTTCATTGTTTTTAAAAGTTTCACCGTTGTTTAAGAGTCGTTTTGTGGCCTGAAGAAGGGGGTTTCCCCGAAAATTTGCATCCTGTTGTCTGTGTCATAATAAATAAGCGTTCTTTTGAATGTTTTATGCGTTTGGATCTGCTTTAAAGCAAACCTCTTTGACCCCCCCCCTCCACCTCCGAGAACTCTCCCCCCAGCCCCCCCCGTTACGTTGTTTTAATCTTTATTTAGTATCCAAAAAAAAAAAAAAAAAAGGGGAAAAAAAAGGATGACGATTTTGAGCCATGCCAGTCCAGTGAGTTTCCACTGTATGCAGTGACGCGCTGTCTCCCTCTTGTCACAGTGTGCAGACAGCCGGAACGAGGCTCTGACAAAGAAAAGCACAAAACGGCTAACAAATCAACCAGAACACGCAGTGACCTGCCCATTCCCATAGCTCTCCGAAAAACCCCTCTTCCTCCACTCTTTCAAGTCCAGTCTCAGAGCATTTCTCTTTGCAAGAAACCCCGCCATGTTTTTTCCTCTCGCGCTGCTGTTTTCCTGTGCAGTAATCCCGTCTTTGTTGTTTTGGTTGTTTGTACACTGCGTGTAAGTGTGTGTGTGCACTGTGTGTGTGTGTGTGTGTGTGTGTGTGTGTGTGTGTGTGTGTGTGTGTGTGTGTGTGTGTGTGTGTGTGTGTGTGAGAGAGAGAGAGTGTGTGTGTGTGTGTAAAAGAGAGAGAGAGGGAGAGAGTGTGTGTGTGCGCGCGCGCTTGCGCGCGCGCGCGTGAGAGAGAGAGAGAGAGAGAGAGAGAGAGAGAGAGAGAGAGAGAGAGAGAGAGAGAGAGAGTGTGTGTGTGTGTGTGTGTGTGTGTGTGTGTGTGGAGAGAGAGAGAGAGAGAGAGAGAGAGAGAGAGAGAGAGAGAGAGAGAGAGAGAGAGAGAGAGAGAAAAGAAAAGGGGGAGGGTGGTGTGTATGTGGGGGGGGGGGGGGGGGGGTAGTTCGAATGGTCCTGCCGTACAAGAGTGAGCACCATACAAATATTAGAATGATTATGTTTATTCCATTAAAGTAACGCGGGCGCACAAGCACGCACGCACGCACGCACGCACGCCTCTGTCTCTCTCTCATCTCACCACCCCCTTTAATTAACACATGCTGGATGCCATTTGCCGGGCAACAGAAAGCACAAGAGTGCCACAGCAGCACTCAGTAGAAACTCTTTAACAGTCTTTGAGTCTTTGGTCCCCACCCCCCCCCTCTTCCTCCCCGGCTTGTTACGGTCAGCTCTTCGCTGTCGTGTTTTCAACTGCGCTTCCCCGTTTCACAATCCATCGTAGACGTCAATAGATCTTACGTAACGGAACCAGAAGGCTCGTTAGGACGGACAGCCCAGGACGTCCACCTCGACTCTCACACAGCTCCTGAACTATGAGTCTGTTACGGTCAGCTCTTCCTGTCGTGTTTTCAACTGCGCTTCCCCGTTTCACAATCCATCGTAGTCGTTTCCGGCTCCTTGGACTGACCCCTTCCCCCCTCCCTCCCCGCAACCCGCTGTCGGCTCACTCAGGCATGCTTGGCATGAAACACGTGATCTCTGACGCGACCTTTGTCCCGGCCGTCGCTGTCCTCCGACACTGGGCCCGCCGCCGGCTCTGGGGTCGTCTGCCCAACGCCGAGACTGGCCCACTGGCTGAGCGGAAGCTGCGCGGGAATGATGCGCGACCAGAGCGCGGCGACGACGAGGCAAGGCACGACGATCCAGATGCCGTTGGGGATGACGACCAGGAAGAACTCGGAGGAGGCGGAGTTGCCCAGCCGGAAGTCGGCGCCACCGCCCAGGTCGGTGAAGCCGTAGAGATAGAAGACGGTCTTCCAGGCGGTGATCACCGACACGCTCAGGGCCAGCGGCACGGTGTGGCGGCTCTTCTTGTGGTGCTGCAACCCAGTGAGGCGACAGTACAAGTGTGGGGGCCCTTAGCCACACCCAGTGAGGCGACAGTACAAGTGTGGGGGCCCTTAGCCACACCCAGTGAGGCGACAGTACAAGTGTGGGGGCCCTTAGCCACACCCAGTGAGGCAACAATACAAGTGTGGCGGTCTTTGACACCGAGTGAGGCAACAATACAAGTGTGGGGGTCCTTAGCCACACCCAGTGAGGCGACAATACAAGTGTGGTGGCCCTTAGCCACACCCAGTGAGGCAACATAAACACAATCCATTCCCCTAACAAAAAACAAAAAATAAAACAAAATGACAACAACAGCAACAACAACAACAACGACACATACGCATGCACGCACGCACGCACGCACACACACCAAAAAACCCACACAACAAACAAAAACCTTAAAGAAACAAAAAACCAGCAACAGCAACAACCAAACAAACCCAAGAAGAAAAAGAGAAGACAGCTGTCTTACCAGTATGATTGTGATGACGTCAAGGACAACTTCAGGAAGGTTAAATCTGGAAAGAGAAACAGAAAATTATGACCGATAAGTACACTTTGATCACGTTGGGGTGGGTAGGTGGGAGAGTCTGTTCAGACAGTACAGCCAGTACACCACACCGGCAGGATGGGTGGGTGGGTGTGTTCAGACAGTACAGCCAGTACACCACACCGGCAGGATGGGTGTGTGTTCAGACAGTACAGCCAGTACACCCCACCGGCAGGATGGGTGGGTGGGTGTGTTCAGACAGTACAGCCAGTACACCACACCGGCAGGATGGGTGGGTGGGTGTGTTCAGACAGTACAGCCAGTACACCACACCGGCAGGATGGGTGGGTGGGTGTGTTCAGACAGTACAGCCAGTACACCACACCGGCAGGATGGGTGGGTGGGTGTGTTCAGACAGTACAGCCAGTACACAACACCGGCAGGATGGGTGGGTGGGTGTGTTCAGACAGTACAGCCAGTACACCACACCGGCAGGAACAAGCATTTGCCTGTTGAGGGATTTCCCGTGTTGTGTTTGTGTTCGGACTGTCTCCAGCCTGCCTCAAGTAAATGTGTGTGTGTGTGTGTGTGTGTGTGTGTGTGTGTGTGTGTGTGTGTGTGTGTGTGAGAGTGAGTGAGTGAATCTGTGTGTGACAAGTCACGGTGTGTATGTGTGCATGCGCGCATGTATGTGTATGTCTATTGGGAGGGGGGAGGTGTTTGATGACGAATTAGTGTATGTTAATGCTGTGTGTTTTGATGTCGGTTCTTTTGGGTATGAAATGTACCTGCCTAGGGTTCATCTGAGAAATAGCTCTATATCATTATTAGACTGTAAAGCCGAGTCAGGTGCACTTTAATATATGAGAAACGTTTTGAATGTGCGTCGACTTAAGACTGTGTTAGGTGACCCTGTGTGGTTGACAGCATGTTAAATCCCAATGACTAACTAACTAACTTCCCATGCACTGATGCGAGAAGTGTTTTTAAATGTTGCTGCTGCTGTTGTTGATGTACACTTCAGTGACCCAACCAGAAGCTCCCAGGGAACCTTGGAGTCGTTGTCCCAGAAGCCGAAAGCCAGCGGTCCCAGAGTGGCGTTAACCCATTAATCATTCTGCCCGTGAGGCGGATGGACTTTGTCTACTTCATTTTTATAGGGCAGCGTCTGTTCGCTGTCGTGGGGTCTTTAACGTGCGCAGGCTTTTAGCACAGGACAGACGAGGAAGGTAAAGTCAACAAAGGGAGTTGATAGCCGACAGACGTCACACGTGTAACCAGGGAGACAACAAACAGAGACCTAAATCGCCTCTTGTAAACGTTACCTGGCATACAAGCAAATATGAAGTAGGCAAACTCCACCAAAGGTACCCCACTTTGTGAAGGGAGTGCGTACAACGGTCTTAGGTGTTTGTGGGAACAGATATAAGGTACATGTATAGACCCCGTCGTAGGTGTATCCCTTTATGTGGGAACAGATATAAGGTACATGTATAGACCCCGTCACAGGTATATCCCCTTGATGTGGAACAGGTTATATGTACAGGACCACCATAGGTGTATCATCTTTCCATCACAGCAAACATACAGTACATGTGTAGACTACATCAAAGGAACACTTCTGTTAGAGCATGTATAAGGTACATGTTAAGATTCCACCAAAGGCACATCTTGCTATTGGAGCAAGTATTTGATCATTTGCACAGACTTGTGCCGTGCACATTACGTGATCATTTGCACAGACTAGTGCTGTGCACATTACATGATCATTTGCACAGACTTGTGCCATGCACATTACGTGATCATTTGCACAGACTAGTGCCGTGCACATTACGTGATCATTTGCACAGACTTGTGCCATGCACATTATGTGATCATTTGCACAGACTGGTGCCGTGCACATTACGTGATCATTTGCACAGACTGGTGCCGTGCACATTATGTGATCATTTGCACAGACTGGTGCCGTGCACATTACGTGATCATTTGCACAGACTGGTGCCGTGCACATTACGTGATCATTTGCACAGACTGGTGCCGTGGACATTACGTGATCATTTGCACAGACTGGTGCCGTGGACATTACGTGATCATTTGCACAGACTGACGCTTTGAACATTATTTGATAACGGCACAGACAGATCAGTAGACATTCGTGCTGTGTGATTATTTCGTGATTGTTAATTTTTTGTCACAGCAAGCAGGGGAACTGTGGGTGGATGTTGTGTGCATCACTCACATGCTTATGCCATACACAAACGGGTCGTTGAGGTCCTTGTAGCGCTGGTCCACTTCGATGTAGATGGAATCTGCACACACAGATAACCGGGTTTACGGTCGACACAAGGGAGAGAAGTCTGGGCTCGCCGCTTCCAGCTCGCTTTGATAAGACAACCAACAGCAGCACCAAATTATCAGTCTTTAAGCAGTTCCATATGCGTCTTGTTGTCAAAGAACGAAGCACCCAACAACAGCACCAGGTTATCAGTCTTTAGGTAGTTTCAGATGCGTCTTGTTAAAGCAGCTATCAGTCTTTAGGTAGTTTCAGATGCGTCTTGTTAAAGCAGCTATCAGTCTTTAGGTAGTTTCAGATGAGTCTTGTGAAAGAACGAAGCGCCAACAGCAGCACCAAGTTGTCAGTCTAGGGGTGATTTCAGATGTGTCTTGTTAAGAGAACCTGGAGTAGTCTTCTTCTACATCATTGCTATGTATGTATGTGTATGTGGAGGAGGGGTGTGCACGTGTGTGTGTGTGTGTGTGTGTGTGTGTGTGTGTGTGTGTGTGGTGTGTGTGTGTGTGTGTGTAATATGTGCATACATGTCTGTGTATATACATGTATCTGCGTATATATGTATATATTCCTTCAATATCTTTTACTTATTAATTTGTTTATATTTTTGTTGTATTTTTAAAAAAAAAATTTTTATGTACTAATTTAGTATCCGTTTCTTTTTCCTTTTTGTTATTGTCGTTTTTTTAAGCTTAATTTTATCCCTCCCCTTCTCCTGCTCTCTCTGTAAATTACCCAGGTGTGTGTGTGTGTGTGTGTGTGTGTGTGTGTGTGTGTGTGTGTGTGTGTGTGTGTGTGTGTGAGGTGTGTGTAACACTTTTTCGCTCCAGTTGTTTTTCACTGCTATTTTTTTCATTTCTGTTGCAATCGTTTATATGTGTTGTAATTGTTATTATTATTATTTTATTAATTTTTATTTTTATTTTTACTGATGCTGTATTTGTCTATATCATTCTGTAATAATATTTCACTGTGAATGTCTTGGTTGTTAGTAGTATTGTAGCAACGGCAGATATGTGAGTCGGCCTTTGTGCTAATATCTTCACCGTTGAGAAATAAAGTTCAATTAACCAATCTCTTCTTTAAGGGGAAGCAATCGTAGCTTTCATTTCCCAGGGTGTAAATAAAACGAGTTGCCTCCCGTAGACTAAAACGGAGACGGACACATGCGTGACGTAGGCCGGAAAGACAACACAACATAACGTCTCTAAATGATAATACGTCCCGGGTCAAAGGACCACATACCCCACCCCACCCCCATGTGTAATAATTATCTAAAAATACCCACGCCAAATCAATCCAGTCGTATGTACTTTGAATTACTCGGAAAATACTCGATGGGAAAATATTACAGCAGGAAGCTTGTGAAGTGAACCTGAAGTAGTCTGGCTCTCCTTTAAGGGGACGCAATCGTAGCTTTCATTTCCCAGAGTGTGAATAAAATGAGTTGCTTCCCGTAGACTAGAGCGGAGACGGACTCGCGCGTGACGTAGGCCGGAATGGTAACAGTACGTAACGTCTCTAAATGATAATATGTCCCGGGTCAAAGGACCCCCCCCCCCCCCCACTGTGTAATAATTATCTAAAAATACCCACGCCAAGTCAGTCCAGTCGTATGTACTTTGAATTACCAGAAAAATATGCGATGGGAGTATATTACACCAGGCAGCTCCCCCCCAGGATGTCACAAAGTGGGACAGTGCACACCACCACGTCTCCGTCACAGGCACCCGACATCCTGTGTGTGTGTGTGTGTGTGTGTGTGTGTGTGTGTGTGTGTGTGTGTGTGTGTGTGTGTTTGATTTTTTAAAAACTCTATATATATTTTTGCTTTTAACTACTATGTATAATTGTACTTCTAGGAAGGGATGGGTTGGTAGGGACTGTTTATCATGACTTCATTGGTACAAGCGTCCTTTGGTAGTTTTTAGCTTGCGAGAGCTTACATGTGTGCACCGTGCGTGTCTGGCACTGTGAACACGCAAGGTTTCGTGTGAAAGCTTTTTCATTCGCCATGTACACATTTTCATTCATTCTTCCATTCACCCTCTTCCATTCTTCTTGTCAGTTGGAGGATGCTAGCGCAGACTGTTGTGACAGTCACAGAAGGTGAGCGGCGCCTTGGGCCTGTGGTCGGGCTGTCAGTCGAGCGGTTTGTTCAAAGCCCGGATATTGTTGGGCAAGGCTGTCGGGTGCTTTTCGCAGTCTACAGTTTGTTGTGGTTCAAATCTACAGAGCTGTGTCAACTTCGGCCATCGCTGCTCTCAAGACTGAGAAACTCTGGCTCAGAGAGAGAGAGAGAGAGAGAGAGAGAGAGAGAGAGAGAGAGAGAGAGTAGTATTAGTAGAAGTAGTAGCTTGGATTTTTTACGCCCAGTCAGCCAATACGGTTATATCAGAGAGAGAGAGAGAGAAGGGGGGGAGAGAAAGCAAGGCGGTGGGAGAGAGTGGGGGGGTGGGGGTCAAAGAGAGAGGAAGTGGGAGGGTGGAGGGCATTGAGAGAGAGAGAGAGAGAGAGAGAGAGAGAGAGAGAGAGAGAACTCGAACTCGAACTCGAAAACTTTATTTTCCAAGGATTGTAGTTTAGGTTCATTTAGACCTGTCTAACAACTAGTCCTTGCTAAACTACTGAATAAGTGAAACATGGAGAAACAATTATATGAAAACAAAAAACAGAGAGAGAGAGAGAGAGAGAGAGAGAGAGAGAGAGAGAGGTTGTTCTTTACCCAGTAGACACAGTAGTGTTAATTTTCAGTTATTAAACACCGTGGAGTTGACGCCCTGTGTCAATGACAAAACCAGGTGGTACTGTTGGCTGGGCACCGCTGGAAGAGCCGCGGCAGGGGCGGTGTGTGTGTGGGGGGGGGGGGGGGGGGGTTGGGGGGTAATGGGGGGAGGGTAGTCGACACGCTGACTGGACAAAGTCCGCTGCTGTCTCCAGTACACCTGCACTGTCCCAGTTCCTGTGGGACCTTGAGCGTTGTGGCTTCGTTCTCAAGTAGCTACTACCCCTAGGATTATCTATATCCATTCTAGTTTGCCGTGTGTGTGTGTGCGTGTGTGTGTGTGTGTGTGTGTGTGTGTGTGTGTGTGTGTGTGTGTGTGTGTGTGTGTGTTGCGGGAGGGGGGCTGCTTCATTTTATTACGAATATCTCCCTCCGTAAACAGGCATGAAGAAGCTCCAAAGGTCCAAAGTGGTCACAGAATAACGTCTCCAGTATTAAAACGGGTCACAGAATAACGTCTCCGGTATTAAAACGGGTCACAGAATAAAGTCTCCAGTTTTAAAACGGGTCACAGAATAAAGTCTCCAATATTAAAACGGGTGACAGAATAGTCTCCGGTATTAAAACGGGTGACAGTCTCCAGTATTAAACTGGGTTACAGAATAACGTCTCCAGTATTAAAACGGGTCACAGAATAACGTCTCCAGTATTAAAACGGGTCACAGAATAACGTCTCCAGTATTGAAACGGGTCACAGAATAAAGTCTCCAGTGAAGAGCCTGAACTGAGATGCAGCTGTCTATATCTCTTTCAAACCGTGGATTAAAAATCGCACGAAATACACAGCCAGATTTCTAATACATCAGCAAATGGAAACCGTACTGTGGCGTGACTGGCTGACGAACCGTGAATGGAAAACGGCGTGTTTTGCCCGGATGTAAGCTGCATGGCATGCAGGACGTCACACAGCCAGACAGCTAAACATCCGGTTACTAACTAGACATCCGGTATCTAACTAGACATCCGGTAGCTAACTAGACATCCGGTGACTAGACATCAGGTAACTAACTAGACATCCGGTTACTAACTAGACATCCGGTATCTAACTAGACATCCGGTAGCTAACTAGACATCCGGTAACTAGACATCCGGTAACTAACTAGACATCCGGTAACTAGATATCGTGTAACTAACTAGACATCCGGTAGCTAACTAGACATCCAGTAACTAACTAAATAGACATCCGGTAACTAACTAGACATCCGTGCGCGCGCGCGTGTGTATGCACTTAGAATAGTCTCTATGGACGAGATTTTGCAGTTTACAAATACTTTCAACATTATTATTATTATTAACATTAACTAGCCAAAGATCCGGTGCGTGGCCAACCAAAGGATCGCTCACGTCTCCTGACCACGGAGCTGAAACCGAGCCGTGGCGCCGCACACAGCGACAGCCCAGGCAACCTGCCTCGGCCGATGAGAGGTGGTGTGACTGAACCTGACACTGTCTGACACAATTAGGCAGCCATCCGACTTCTCCCCGAAACCCACTCGGTTTTTTCCACTCGCTGTCAGAGCTCAGGTACTTCCGTCCCTGATTGTCCCAACGGGCTGTGTGTGCGTAGAGCAACATTGTACAGGAGCTGTGTGACAGTGGAGGTGGACGTCCTGGACTCCCCGTCCCTGATTGTCCCAACGGGCTGTGTGTGCGTAGAGCAACATTGTACAGGAGCTGTGTGACAGTGGAGGTGGACGTCCTGGACTCCCCGTCCCTGATAGTCCCAACGGGCTGTGTGTGCGTAGAGCAACATTGTACAGGAGCTGTGTGACAGTGGAGGTGGACATCCTGGACTCCCCGTCCCTGACTGTCCCAACGGGCTGTGTGTGCGTAGAGCAACATTGTACAGGAGCTGTGTGACAGTGGAGGTGGACGTCCTGGACTCCCCGTCCCTGATAGTCCCTACGGGCTGTGGACGTGAAGCAACGGTGACGAAAAGCGACTGGCCATAAAATGTGATGCAAGCAGCGTGATGATCAGTCCAGGCACGTGCGTCTCCCCCCCCCCCCCGCCCCCCCCCATCCTCCGCAAGAGGTGCAAAGTAAACATGGTGCTTAACGTCCACAGAAACCACAAGGCTTATTAGGGACGGGCAGCAGGTGCTTTGACTTGCGAGTATTTGAACGAGTTCTGTCCAGCTTTCTTGGTTTGCTGTATCATTACCGGCCGTGTCACGTACGTCCCATTGAGTCAACTCCAGTGTTTCACAGTTTTTTTTAAGGCCGTTGTTTCACAGCCAAGGCCGTTGTTTCACAGTCAGAGATGTTGTTTCACAGCTAAGGCCGTTGTTTCGCAGCCAAGGCCGTTGTTTCACAGTCAGAGCTGTTGTTTCACAGCTAAGGCCGTTGTGTCACAGCCAAGGCCGTTGTTTCACAGCCAGAGCTGTTGTTTCACAGCTAAGGCCGTTGTTTCACAGACAAGGCCGTTGTTTCACAGTCAGAGCCGTTGTTTCACAGCTAAGGCCGTTATTTCACAGCCAAGGCCGTTGTTTCACAGTCAGAGCCGTTGTTTCACAGCTAAGGCCGTTATTTCACAGCCAAGGCCGTTGTTTCACAGTCAGAGCCGTTGTTTCACAATCCAGCCCGTTGTTTCACAATCAAGGCCGTTGTTGTTTCACAGTCAGAGCTGTTGTTGTTTCACAGTCAGAGCCGTCGTTTCACAATCAAGGCCGTTTTTCACAGCCAAGGCCGTTGTTTCACAGGCAAGGCCGTTGTTTCAGTCAAGGCCGTTTCACAATCAAGGCCGTTGGTCTCATCCAGGTGGCGCTGCTCGTGCGGTGTGGCTGCTTTACTACAGCACTGAGTCAAGGCCACCCGCATTCCGTGCAGATGATCGATAAACAAACAGTGCTTGCCCCCCCCCCCCCCCCCCCCCCACCCACAACAAGACTATAACAACCACCACCCCTGAACAAACAGCACGATCCAAAACTACAAGAACAAAATAGGGAGAGAGAGATGGGGGGAGGGAGAGAAAGAGATAAGATAAGATAAGATAAGATAATACTTTATTACACAGGGATAAAGATTTAAGCACGTGTCGGCTTTTTTACAAATCTGTCCCTGATGACAAACACAGCAACACTCAATACATCAAACAAGAATTCCATTAAATACGCTAGAGAAAAAACGACTTAAAACAAAACAAAACTAATTTCTGTCTAAAACATCACATCATACGAACAGAGCAATAATAAGGCAAAGTAAGACGAGAGAGAGAGAGAGAGAGAGAGGGAGAGAGAGAGAGAGGGAGAGAGAGAGAGGGAGGGAGGGAGGGAGGAGGGAGGGAGGGAGGGAGGGAGGGAGAGAGAGAGAGAGAGAGAGAGAGAGAGAGAGAGAGAGGGAGGGAGGGAGGGAGGGAGGGAGGGAGGAGGGAGGAGGGAGGGGGAGGGGGGTGGGAGGGGGAGGGAGGGAGGGAGGGAGGGAGAGAGGGAGAGAGAGAGAGAGAGAGAGAGAGAGAGAGAGTGTGAAGCGGTGTACAGTACGTGTGTACTTTCGGTCCCGCTCCGTGTCGGCGCCCTGTCTGAGTGACAGCCTGTAATGCTGCGACCTATTAAACGACACGCGACCCTGCTGTAGATAAATATGGGGGTGACCTACCTACAGCCGTCCAAGGACGCGCGCACTTGCCGACAGCCACCCGCCACACAGCCGCCACTGGCCGGTGTACACCCTGCCGCACTGGGTTACATCCTCCTCCTCGAGAACCCGAACATCTCCGTACGTTTTCCAGTGGAAATAAAAACAACAGTAACGCCACAGCCGTTCAGAATTTTCGGCTTTCTTGAAACTTCTCTCCGTACGTTTTGTGCCGGTACACGACCGGACGGTGGGCAGAGAGAGACGAAAGGAGGCCGGTGGCCGCGGCTTGCACGGCGCGTACCCGTTAGTTAGTGGCAGCGGTTAATCAGAGCTGATCCGCACCCCCACCCCCTCCTCCACCCCCACCCCCTCCTCCACCCCCTCCCCCTCCTCCACCCCCACCCCCTCCTCCACCCCCACTCCCACCTCCACCCCCTCCCACCGCTCCGTAGGCTGTGGCACAGGGCCGACTGTAGCGGTGAGGTTCGGAACGATGAGAGCAATGTAACATGAACGTTTGTAGGCAGTGCGACATGAACGTTTGTAGGCAGTGCGACATGAACGTTTGTAGGCAGTGCGACATGAACGTTTGTAGGCAGTGCGACATGAACGTTGGTGGGCGGTGTGACATGAACGTTTGTAGGCAGTGCGACATGAACGTTGGTGGGCGGTGTGACATGAAGGTGGTCGGTGTGACACGAACGCTGGTGGGCGGTGTGACACCGCTAGACAGGGTGTACTTACAGGGCAGCAGTAGGCAGGGTGTACTTACAGGGCAGCAGTAGGCAGGGTGTACTTACAGGGCAGCAGTAGGCAGGGTGTACTTACAGGGCAGCAATAGGCAGGGTGTACTTACAGGGCAGCAGTAGGCAGGGTGTACTTACAGGGCACCAGTGGGCAGGGTGTACTTACAGGGCAGCAGTGGGCAGGGTGTACTTATAGGGCACCAGACGGCAGGGTGTACTTACAGGGCACCAGAGGGCAGGGTGTACTTAGGGGGCAGCAGTAGACAGGGTGTACTTACAGGGCAGCAGTAGGCAGGGTGTACTTATAGGGCACCAGTGGGCAGGATGTACTTACAGGGCAGCAGTAGGCAGGGTGTACTTACAGGGCACCAGTGGGTAGGGTGTACTTACAGGGCACCAGAGGGCAGGATGTACTTACAGGGCAGCAGTAGGCAGTGTGTACTTACATGGCAGCAGTAGGCAGGATGTACTTATAGCGCAGCAGTAGGCAGGGTGTACTTACAGGGCAGTTGTAGGCAGGATGTACTTACAGGGCAGCAGTAGGCAGGTGTACTTACAGGGCCTCAGTGTACTTGTACTACAAGTGTACTACAAGCGCAGTGAGTTTGGGTACACCAGAGAATAGCGCTATACAAAAGTTATCTGTTATTATTATTACTTACAGGGCCTCCAGAAGGAGAAGAGGGCACCGCCGGGCAGGGTGTACTTACAGGGCACCGCCGGGCAGGGTGTACTTACAGGGCACCGCCGGGCAGGGTGTACTTACAGGGCACCGCTGGGCAGGGTGTACTTACAGGGCACCGCCGGGCAGGGTGTACTTACAGGGCAGCAGTAGACAGGGTGTACTTACAGGGCAGCAGTAGACAGGGTGTACTTACAGGGCAGCAGTAGACAGGGTGTAGTTACAGGGCAGCAGTAGACAGGGTGTACTTACAGGGCAGCAGTAGACAGGGTGTACTTACAGGGCAGCAGTAGACAGGGTGTACTTACAGGGCCTCCAGAAGGAGAAGAGGACACCGCCGGGCAGGGTGTGGGGCCTCAGCATGATGAAGCCGGCATCCCAGGTGCAGATGAGAGCCGTGGCGTAGAACCAGCCCAGCGACCAGCCCGGCAGCTGGTAGAGGGCGCTGCTGACGTCAGCCGCTGTCTTCCGGTCCGTCCGCATCCTTCCCGCCGTCTTCCTCTGCTCTCGCTGTCCTCTTCCTCGATCTTCCTCTGCTCTCGCTGTCCTCTTCCTCGATCTTCCTCTGCTCTCGCTGTCCTCTTCCTCGATCTTCCTCTGCTTCCGCTTGGCTGTGACTGGCAGACAGGAGGGCAGAGGATACAGTGCAGTACACCGCACACAGCGCAGTGCAGTTAGTACACTGCAGTACATCAGTGCATTAGACAGCAATCCCGCACGCTGTAATTCAATCCAAAGTCAAACATTGCATTTCGGTGTCAAAGACGGTTCCCAGCTGTCAATCACGTGAACAGCTTCAGCCAATAGGAATGTCACTATTTAATATAGTCGATATATTGAACACGTCGATATTCCGCCGTTCATCGCTTGGTAATGAATTCTCTGTCTGTTGTATGAATCCCCCCCCCCCCCCCCCCCCCCCCGCATGTTTTGTATTGCCTAGTTAAAACAAGCGTTTAAAAAAAATAGTAATGCGCTTTGATCCAGCACAACTTGTAAAATACAACAGCGACGATACAACAGTACAAAATGCAAATATGAAGTACAGTATGATACAAAACATGACAATACAAAACTAAATAAGAACCCAAGTACGGTACCACGCAAAACGTCACAATACAAACGTCCAAACTGCCATTGGAAAGTATACACTATGACATAGAATCGTATCAGTACAGAAAGTAGACATGAAATGACGGTTGTTTAGTGGCTGGTTTTTCTGAGGGAAAAGACTGGCTTTCAGCCCAAGACTTAGTTTCCCCGTCGCGAAAGTGATGATGATGATGAAGTGATGCTTAATGTCCTCAGATGTCAGTTGACATATTAGGGACAAGTTGTGACCAATGCCGAAGCACGGTTCAATAATTCTTTACGTCCACAAAAACCAGAAGGCTCGTTAGGACGGACAGCTCAGGACGGCCACCCCGACTCTCACACAGCTCCTGAACTATGTCGCGAAAGTGGCCACAGACTGTCAGAAATACGACAGCACGCGGTACGGCTCGCTTGATGCAGCGCCGCCCGATCGCACCGGCACGTCTTTACTTGGAGATGGGTGTCAGCCAGAGGCAGACCTGAATTCAGTCGCATCTGACGCTATAATTAGGTCAACGTCCGGTCATCGATTGCGTGAGCCGGTTTGGCCTAGCGGTAAGGCGTTAGGCTGGTCAGCAGAGGGACCTCGATTCGAATCTTCTTCGGCTCTCCTTTCTCTTCAAAAGTTGCGGTCTGCGGACACTGTCTCGTGACTTTGTCCATCACAGTTAATGAAACATTAAAATGGTTCTCATCACTGCCCATCTTAACGCAGGAGTCATTCTGGTGGTGACAGCGTAGCGATAGGTATATAATCTCCCTCTCCCCCCACCTCCATAACCCTTTTCCCCCTTCTCCCCGTCCCTAATAAGCCTTACGGTTTGTGTGGACGTTACTAAGCGCCGTGTTTACTTCCTTGATTGCATCCCCGCGCAGCGCCACTACAAACAGTAACAGAGTAGTGTCCCTTATCGCAGTCACGTGACTAATAGTAATAATGATAATACATTGATTAGTGCAGAGGAGTTGTGGTTCAGATTAGTGACAGTGCACGCGACGCCTGGCGCCCTTAATGAGAACACCTGCTGTGGAGGTCAGTACCGTGAACAGTCAACTCGGTTTACAGAACAGTATAGTATAGATGATGACGATGAAGTGATGTTTATGTCCTCAGATGTCAGTGGACGTATTAGGGACAAGTTGTGACCAATGCCGAAGCACGGTGCAATAAATCTTTACGTCCACGGAAACCAGAAGGCTCGTTAGGACGGACAGTCCAGGACGTCCACCTCGACTCTCACACAGCTCCTGAACCATGTGAACAGTACAGCTACCCCGGAGACGATTTATATCGACAGTTTTGATACACCCCCCCCCCCACCACCACCAGTAGGCTTACAGACAATTGATATCGACAGTTTTGATACCCCCCCCCCCCCACACACACACACACACACCATCACCACCAGTAGGCTTACAGACAATTGATATCGACAGTTCCCCCCCCCACCACCACCACTACCAGTAGGCTGAGAGACGATTGATATCGACAGTTTTGATACCCCCCCCACCACCACCACCACCAGTAGGCTTACAGACGATTGATATCGACAGTTTTGATATCCGCCCCCCCCCCCCCCACACCACCACCAGTAGGCTTAGAGACGATTGATATCGACAGTTTTGATATCCGCCCCCTCCCCACCCCACCACCACCACCACCACCACCACCACCAGTAGGCTTAGTGACGATTGATATCGACAGTTTTGATACCCCCCCCCCCCCCCACCACCAGTAGGCTTAGAGACGATTGATATCGACAGTTTTGATACCCCCCCCCCCCCCCCCCCCACCACCACCAGTAGGCTTAGAGACGATTGATATCGACAGTTTTGATATCCCCCCCCCCCCCACCACCACCAGTAGGCTTACAGACGATTGATATCGACAGTTTTGATACCCCCCCCCCCCCCACCACCACCACCAGTAGCTTAGAGACGATTGATATCGACAGTTTTGATACCCCCCCCCCCCCCACCACCAGTAGGCTTAGAGACGATTGATATCGACAGTTTTGATATCCGCCCCCCCCCCACCCACCACCACCACCACCACCACCACCACCACCAGTAGGCTTAGAGACGATTGATATCGCAGTTTTGATATCCGCCCCCCCCCTCCCCACCCCACCCACCACCACCACCACCACCACCACCACCACCAGTACCACCAGTAGGCTTAGAGACTTGACCGGTAGGCTGTATCAGCAGGTCAGCGATTGGGTGAAGAGACCAAGTGCATTTGAACAATTGTCTTTCCCCCCCCCCCCCCTTTTTTTTTAACAGTAAAACCACCTTGAATGAAGGCCTGACTTAAACAGTTTACGTTCGCATCGATAGCAAAATAAAATCTGTATACATTTCATCAACTTCAGTTCAGTTCAGTTCAGCCGGAACAGTTCAGTTCAGTTCAGCCGGAACAGCACAGTTCAGTTTAGTTCAGCCGGAACAGCACTGACGCAGCACGCCATTGCTGGGCTGGATCAGTTTAAATGACGCACTGTTAAAATGGCCAGGTGTCCAGACCGGTGTCAGCCGACCTGTTTGAAGCCGACAGAAGACACGGAGCGCGCCAGGCAACAGGCAAACAGCCGACAGTAGACACGGAGCGCGCCAGGCAACAGGCAAACAGCCGACAGTAGACACGGAGCGCGCCAGGCAACAGGCAAACAGCCGACAGTAGACACGGAGCGCGCCAGGCAACAGGCAAGCAGCCGACAGAAGACACGGAGCGCGCCAGGCAACAGGCAAGCAGCCGACAGAAGACACGGAGCGCGCCAGGCAACAGGCAAACAGCCGACAGTAGACACGGAGCGCGCCAGGCAACAGGCAAACAGCCGACAGAAGACACGGAGCGCGCCAGGCAACAGGCAAACAGCCGACAGAAGACACGGAGCGCGCCAGGCAACAGGCAAACAGCCGACAGAAGACACGGAGCGCGCCAGGCAACAGGCAAACAGCCGACAGAAGACACGGAGCGCGCCAGGCAACAGGCAAACAGCCGACAGAAGACACGGAGCGCGCCAGGCAACAGGCAAACAGCCGACAGAAGACACGGAGCGCGCCAGGCAACAGGCAAACAGCCGACAGAAGACACGGAGCGCGGCAGGCAACAGGCAAACAGCCGACGGACCGGTGCAGGTGTCGGCAACGTCTGAAGCAAACTCCAAGCACTGGTTTACAACATCCTTCCTTCAACCACTGCCGTATTTAGTTACGTCACAAGGTCCAGAAAACTGTCAGCTAACGAGCAGTTTTTCGTTGGTGCTCAAACAGTAGTAAGTTTGTTACAAACAACTCAAATAAAACAAGGCGTGTCATTTATAGCCGCCAACAAAGTTTACACCAGCACAAATAAAACCACAATCGTTTGAATCGAGACGGAACTCTTTTTTCTTTCTTTTTTCTTTTCTTTTTCTTTTGTACCCGGGGTGGATGCGTCTCGTGTTTACGTGCGTGCTTTGGCGCTGGGTTGCTTCCAGTCATATTAGTACCCGAACCTTTCGGAGGGCGCTGACCGCGTCGCTGGACAGCTGCAGAGATAAAGAGTGCCCCTTCAGTGGCGTAACTAAATCTGGCAGAGTTTGGAGGAAGGTGTCGGAAAGCGATGCTGGGAGTGTGCGTCTGAAGGTGTCGGAAAGCGATGCTGGGAGTGTGCGTCTGAAGGTGTCGGAAAGCGGTGCTGGGAGTGTGCGTCTGAAGGTGTCGGAAAGCGATGGTGGGAGTGTAGGTGTGAAGGTGTCGGTAGGCACACTATGCTCTTCACCTGCGCTGGCCGCTGTATAGAACTGTATGGAGGTTGTTGTTACCGTTGTGACGTCGCTGCCTTTGCTGTGGACTGTGTTAAAGTATTGAGAACTGTGAGCGAGCTTTTAGCTGGTGAGTTTGATGGCTCCTTTTTCGCCTTATCTTTGGCTCCTTTTTCGCCTTATCTTTGGCTCCTTTTTCGCCTTATCTTTGACTCCTTTTCCGCCAATCTTTGGCTCCTTTTTCGCCTTATCTTTGGCTCGTTTTTCGCCTTATCTTTGGCTCCCTTTTCGCCTTATCTTTGGCTTCTTTTTCGCCTTAATCTTTGGCTCCCTTTTCGCCTTATCTTTGACTCCTTTTTCGCCTTAATCTTTGGCTCCCTTTTCGCCTTAACGGGGAAGGTTGTGGAATGAGTGATTTACAGTGACGTTTGCTGGTCCCCAGATGACCCCAGGCAGTTGACAGGACGTGAACAAACAAACAAACAAACAAACAAACAAACAAATTCAAACACATAAATGGTTCAAAAGAATGCTGTTCATTATGACGAAACAAAATGACCTGCCAATTTTCGGGGTAAGCACCTTTTTCGAGCTACAAAACAACACTTAAACAACAGTTAAAGGGTGAAAAATGAGGTGTAGGTTTTGGTTGTGGTGTGTTGGTGTCCATTGTTTGGAAGAGTATTGGCTTGACAATGACATGTTGTGAAATAGATGTGATGTAACGAATGTTTCATGACGTCCAAATTAGACACAACAGAGAAACAGACAGAAGGAGGGGGTGGGGCTGGGGCCTCTGCTTTGGAATACGAATGGAATACGAATGGAATACGAATGGATTTTTAAACAAAATGAAGAAGGCGGGGTTGGGGGTTGGGGGGGTGGGGGGTGGGGGTGGTGGCGGTGTGTGAACTCTGCTTTTGAATACGCATAGATTTTTAAACAAAATGGTGTGGGGGGTGAACTGGGGTGTGTGTTGGTGGGGGGGGGGGGGGGGGGGTGTGTGAAGGGAGTCCGACCTTGGAAAAGGAAGAAAAAGCTTTCAGTTCGAAACGTCCTTGTCTTAGATTTTTTTTTTTTTTTTTAACAAACTCCTGAAATCAGTTACCAGGCCAGCCAGAAATGTCTCCCGGTGTTTTCTGTCGATTCGGTAGCGATCAGTCCGTGAGCGTGAAGACACGTTGCGAGTAACTTGGCTCATTGCGCTTATCAAATCTGACGTATGTTCTGCAGCATCCCATGGCCGGGTTAGACGCCTGGAAATGTTGGTCCTTGCAGCTCTTCACTTATTTTTATTCCGCTGGCAGCCGCTTGCCCGTTACTCCCTTTATATCGCACGCTTCTTTTAAACGATGAAGAGGAACCAGTTCAGCATGTCCCTTCCTTAAATTTGCCGTTAACGTTCCCAGTCCACTGACGCCACGGTTCTTCTTAAAACAAATCCACTGTTCTCGGCAAACGCGGCGGCAACAAAAGCCGTATGTATTTCCCTTCCTTAGGTTTGCCGTTTGCATGAGGTACCAGTTCAGTATTTCCCTTCCTTAGCTTCGTTTGCATGAGGTACCAGTTCAGCATTTCCCTTCCTTAGCTTCGTTTGCATGAGGTACCAGTTCAGCATTTCCCTTCCTTAGCTTCGTTTGCATGAGGTACCAGTTCAGCATTTCCCTTCCTTAGCTTCGTTTGCATGAGGTACCAGTTCAGCATTTCCCTTCCTTAGATTTACCGTTTGCATGGCGTAGAACGCTTTTGGAATCGGTTGTTGTTAAGTCCCCCCCCCCCTTCACCACCCCTCCCGAAAAAAAGGGAAAATCGACTACATAGGGCTTTTGTTGCCGCCGCGTTTGCCGAGAACAGTGGATTTGTTTTAAGAAGAACCGTGGCGTCAGTGGATTGGGAACGTTAAAAGCTGTTAGGAAACCCGACAGACAAACGGCTGCTCTGTGCAGTAGTGTCGACTGAACTGCAGGGAAACGTTTCATTTTGCCTAGACCAGGAAGCTGACAGTCTAGCGCGTGTGGGAAACTAACAAACAACAACTCGCACCCCCCCCCCCCCACACACACATAACCACACACACACACACACACACACACACACCCACACGCACACACACACACACACACACACAGAGGGGGGACAGAGAGAGCGAGCAAAAAACAACAAAAACGAAAAGCAACAGCAAACAAACACAAATAACAAATACATAGCCTCTGTACACAGAATTGGTCTGCTGCATGATACTCGACCTCGTATGACCGTCACGGTTGACTGAACGTTAAACATCCCAACTCACCTCTTATTCAACGTGGACAAATCGGCTTTGAAATCAGTCTTTGACGAAAGGTCTTGAAACCGCTGTACTCGCTTCGTTTCCTCCGAGGACAAACCGCCCGCACAGCAATCAGACTGCAATCAACTGTGGCACATGCATAGACGGCCAGTTGTGCGGCGCTGACCAAGCCCCGGGCCCTCCACACTACTTATAGGCAGGGGAAGAGAAGGCCCCGATTTTCAATCAGCCAATAGGATCGGGGCGCTGGTCACCTAGGCCCCGCCCCCTTTCTGCATTGTCCTCCCGCTCGCCGCCAAATGACACTCGTTGACGTCCACGAATTAAAGGGAATACGACAGGGGGTCGTACACGGAAGTGCATGAAGTTTAAGAGTGTGTAAGCACCCTCGGATCCTCATGGTTCAGGAGCTGTGTGAGAGTCGTCATAGTTCAGGAGCTGTGTGAGAGTCGTCATAGTTCAGGAGCTGTGTGAGAGTCGTCATAGTTCAGGAGCTGTGTGAGAGTCGAGGTGGACGTCCTGGACTGTCCGTCCTAACGAGCCTTCTGGTTTCCGTGGACGTAAAGATTTATTGCACCGTGCTTCGGCATTGGTCACAACTTGTCCCTAATATGTCAACTGACATCTGAGGACATAAAGCATCACCTCATCATCATCGAATCCTCATCCTCATCCGGGTTTTGCTCCTCAGGTGCCCGATAGTTCACGGGTATGCCGCAGCGGTGTCTGAGTGTGTGGGCTGTAATTTATGTATAATGTTTCGGTTTACAAGCGTTAATTTTTATTTATGAACTTGCGTCTCTCTCTCTCTCTCTCTCTCTCTCTCTCTCTCTCTCTCTCTCTCTCTCTCTCTCTCCCTCCCTCCGAGTCTCCCTTTTTTGGTCTCCTTGTAAGATACTTGATATACTCGTGAATGATCGTTTAGGTGATTCACGTTTCACCGAGTTCAGAACTGACTGTGGTCATAATAATGAATGTCACTGTTTTGGTTAACCCCTTCTCTTCTCCCTCTCCGCCGTTGTCTTTCAAAACAGGAAACACCGTCAGCTTCCGACTGAAAGAGAGAGAGAGAGAGAGAGAGAGAGAGAGAGAGAGAGAGAGAGAGGGAGATGAGATGGAGGGGGGAGAGAGGGGAGGGGGGAGGGAGGGAGAGAAAGAGAGAGAGAGAGAATGGAGAGGGGGGGGGGAGAGAGGGGAGGGGGGAGGGAGAGAGAGAGAGAGAGAGAGAGAGAGAGAGAGAGAGAGAGAGAGAGAGAATATATATGTGTGTGTGTGTGTGTGTGTGTGTGTGTGTGTGTGTGTGTGTGTGTGATAATAATAATAATAATAATAGTAATAAAGAGGATTTCTAGAGCGCCCATCTATCGCACACTGTAGGAGCACAGGGCGCTTTACAATAACACTTACAACACACACACACACACACACGCACGCACGCACGCACGCACGCACGCACGCACGCACGCACGCACGCACGCACGCACGCACGCACGCACGCACGCACACACACACACACACACACACACACAACACACACACACACACACACACACACACAAGCACCCGGCGGTGTGTGTTCTTTCTTCTATGCTTTGCAATAGGCTCTGTGCTCCAGCTAGGAGAAATAGCAGACAGAAGAATACATTTTATTATTCTTGTGTGGAGCAACGTCTCCAAACTGACATTTGTGGCTCGCTAAACGTCTTTTTTTAGACAGTTCTCTGATAGAATCGGACCTTGCATGCAGTGCAGACGCTTTAGCAGGGTAAGGGTTAAGGGCACACGGTGGCAGCACTGTCATTGGCCGAAAACCAGGTGTGTTTGGACTTAGACCACGACTTGTCCGACGTGACGAGACCTAAAGTACATCCGCACTCTCCATGCCGTCAGCCCACAGGCGCAAGACGGTGGAGGTTTTCCTGTCGCCAGACACTGTCCGCTGGACTCCACGCGTGTTTACAGCGCAGCAGGTTAGCGACTGGTGTTTTACGTGCAGCCAGCCGCACGCGGTCACCTCGGGGCGAAGACTTTGGAAAAATGGCCTGAAGACTCGGAACGCCAGTTTCCTTCACACTATGCACGGCAACGGGGCAGGAGGCGTTGGATTTCAATCAGCCAATGGGACTGGGGAGCTTCGGT
Source organism: Alviniconcha marisindica (assembly GCA_018857735.1). Classification (NCBI taxonomy): domain Eukaryota; kingdom Metazoa; phylum Mollusca; class Gastropoda; family Provannidae; genus Alviniconcha; species Alviniconcha marisindica. The sequence goes on from JABMCL010000657.1 coordinate 669,429, forward strand.
CACCTAAGTACCGCATACACACACACTTACTATTATTATTATTATTCATAGCTTTTATATAGCGCTATTCTCTGCTCTCGAGCAGACTCACTGCGCACATTGGTATGTGATTCTGAATGAGTGCGCGTATTACTAGTATCCACGGAAGTGATCTGCTGATAGCGCTCTTTGGGTGTTGCATGGCTGGTGCCACGTGAAATGCTGCCGTTTCGGCGCAAGTTCTGTGTACATCATTCAACCATGCACCAGGTTACATACAGTGTCACTTCATTCAAAGCCACATAGGTAGGGTGTATGTGTGTTTAGCTGTAACCTGCCACCTGCACCTTTGGCAGAATGACCGGGATCTTTTACGTGCTGCTGCGGTAACACGGGGGTGGAACGGATACCGAAATAAGAGTCAGCACAGAAAGTATCACATATAGCATCTTTCAGTTCTTTGAAAGGCGCAGTTATTTCGTTTCTCGAAACACGTGATGGTCAGATAATAGCGTGTGCTGCTGGTGTTGCTGTTGGTCTGTTTCCCTGGGTGAAAAGAGTACTGCCTCCAGAGTCTCTTAAATAATGTACATGTTGATTAGACAGAGAAAGCGATGCGTTTGTATCGTGTATTGATACGGATCCCACCTACACTGGGGACCGTGGACACAGCAGGTAGCCCAGAGTTAAGTGTCACAGTTACTGACTTATTGCCTTAAAGCGTTGAGTAGGTCAGAATATAGCTTCACGTGCTTGCTCTACTGCTGGGAATTTCCGCCATGCTAGTTTCTGCTTTCCTAGCTCTTTCAGCTCCATTTTATCCTGTCATCTTCAGGTCTGTGACGTAGGACGTGAGCAGTGACGTGTGTGAGGTGAACTGTAATAGTTATGTGACGTGAACAGTGACATGTGACGTGAGCAGTGACGTGTGATGTGAACAGTAATGTGTGTCGTGAACAGTGCCGCGTTTAATGTGATCAGTAGCGTGTGACATGAACAGTAATGTGTGACGTAAACAGTGACGTGTGTGATGTGAACAGTAATGTATGACGTGAACAGTGACGTAAGTGATGAGAACAGTAATGTGTGACGTGTGCAGAGACGTGTGAGGGGAACAATGACGTGAACAAAGACTGTGACGTGAACAGTGAATCGGACTTATTTGTGACTTGATGACGTGTTTTGCCCTGCCATAATGGAGTGACCTTGGTGGTTGACTGGGCGTTAAATGTCACGTTTGGTGTATGCTTGAATAGTGGCTGATGACGACAACGGCAAAGACTGGGAGAGATAGCGCCGCCCTGGAAAGTAATGTGGACAGAAGCCTCAGGTGCTGTGGTCGAGTTGCCAGGCGGCACAGTACAGGAAATCAAAATACCTTTTGTCATCGTGAAACCCAAATCGGTTAGGAGGCGGTTGGTTGGATTTTGCGTGCTGTCTGGAACACTCTCCCTTGCGAGGTGAGGTCATGACCCAGCACTCTCATCCTGCAACTCACCTCTCATAATTCATCTCTCCAAGCTGACCTGCTGATCTGTGTGTGTGTGCGTGTGTGTGTGGTGTGTGTGTGTGTGTGTGTGTGTGTGTGTGTGTGTGTGTGTGGTGTGTGCGTGTGTTTGTGTGTGTGGTGTGTTGTGTGTGCGTGTGGGTGTGTGTGTGTGTGTGTGTGTGTGTTGTGTGTGGTGTGTGTGTGTGTGTGTGGGTGTATACGAGGTAGTAAGTGTGTGTGTGTGTGTGTGTGTGGTGGTGCGTGCGTGGTGTGTGTGTGTGTGTGCTGTGTGTGTGTGTTGAAGTGGGCCAACAACAACAAAAGATAAGCAACCAAAAAGAGAGGAAATGGGGGTTTGGTGTAAATGTGTGCTGTGTGCCTGTGGTGTGTGTGTATGTGTGGGGGTAAAGTGTGATGTGTGTCTGTGACCTGTGTGTGTGTGTATGTGTGGGGGTAAAGTGTGAATGTGTGTCTGTGACCTGTGTGTGTGTGTATGTGTGGGGGTAAAGTGTGAATGTGTGTCTGTGACCTGTGTGTGTGTGTATGTGTGGGGGTAAAGTGTGAATGTGTGTCTGTGACCTGTACGTTGGGGTCAGGCCAAGCGTTGGCCCGGTTGTAACCCATGCTGACTGGGGACCAGTGTACTGCAAACTGCCCTGACCTACATGCCGCCAGCCACTGCCGCACGCTTCACTCGAGATCATGTGAACCGAGAAAAGTCCAACTCGAAAACTTTACTCTCCAGGTTTAGGTTTTTATGTGGACCTGGCTAACAACTAGTCCTTGCTAAACTACTGATTACTTAATATTTAAAGAGGATAAACAATATACAAAGAAGTAAAATATAATAATACCAATCTTAATATTACTGAGTAAACAGGCAGGAACAGCAAAATCACTGAGAGAGAGAGAGAGAGAGAGAGAGAGAGAGAGAGAGAGAGAGAGAGAGAGAGAGAGAGAGAGAGAGAATCCAAACACATAAGAGGTTCAACAGCATGCTATTCATTAGGACAAAACACAAATCACAACGTCCTGATAAACAGCGTTCTTTTGAATATTTTATGTGTTTGCATCATGTTTTGGAACGCTAGCAGTCATTCTTGTTTGAGATTATTTTTTTTAAGAAAAAAGTTTTACTTAAAATGAAACCCAAGCGAAGAGGCGCCACGGAACCTGCCGGTAGCAGTCAAATAACATAATTAGACACACAATGCTTTTCCCTTGATTTCTCCTCCTGTTAAAAAAGCCGAAGATTGAAACCCTCGCCAATAACACGACCATGACGGTCGCCATTTTGTGCTCAGCAATATGTGCCAATGACGTCAAATAAGCAGCAGTTGTAAAGAGCAAGCCAACTTCAGACTGGAAGCAAAACAACAACAACAACATAAAAACCAAACAAAAAAGGTGGTGGTGGTGGTGGTAGGAATATTGATAGAACAACAAAAACGAAGCCTTCAGGTGAAAAATATTTGCACATTCTGTACGTTTTCACGCCAGCAGTCAGTTTTCCCAAAGCACACTTTTCCCAAACTTTAGAGCCGCCATGTTTTCCGAGCTGCTGCCTTCTTGCCGCGTCTCTTCATCCGTCTCAAGTCTCCGTTGGCCGCCCGTTTTAAACTGTGTGTAAATAAGGTGTGTATAGTCAGCATGCTCGTGTGTGCGGATGCCCGTGTGTGTCGGTGTGTCAGTGTGCGTGTACGCGCTTAGAATAGTTTCTACGGACAAGAATTTGCGCTTTATAAATAATGATTAATTATTATTATTTCCCTTTAAAGCTGCAAATGTTCGCCCCGTGTAGGCTTTTTTTGTTTTTGTTTTTGTCAGGGTCCAATACGTTTTTCGAGTCCCACGAGACACCTAGCGATTCTGTGAACAAATTATCCAGAATTGAGCCGCATAGTTCAAAACTATTCAGGCACCTGCACGCCATCTTCAGAAAGATTTTCAAGCTACACTGACGACAGAGCGTCACTTTGACGTTGGTCCCCCCCCCCCTTTTTTCCCCCTGAAGTAGAGAAACAGTGACGTTTTGTTGTGTGCCTCAGTCCCCCCTTTTCAGGAACTAGAGAAACGGTGAGAGGTTTTGTTGTGTGCCTCAGTCAGTGAGGTAAACATGTTGATGTTGGCGGGACGGGGGTAGGGTAGTGTGGTGGAGAGTGGTGACACTAGGTAGGGAACGAGGTCAAGTCGGTATCTGGGTCACTGACAGCCAAACAGTGTGCGTGCACTGTGTCAGTGACGACCGGACTCGAGGCTCTGACCTGGGGGCGGAGCGACAGCGGGTCACAGCGGGCCGGCCTGCCGTCAGCACTCAACGGTGTTTTGAAGAGCGGCGGTGTGGCTGTACTGGGAATGGTGTTTTGGTGAGCGGCGGTGTGGCTGTACTAAGAATGGTGTTTTGGTGAGCGGCAGTGTGGCTGTACTAGGAATGGGTGTTTTGGTGAGCGGCGGTGTGGCTGTACTGGTGTTTGGTGAGCGGCGGTGGGCTGTACTGGTGTTTTGGTGAGCGGCGGTGTGGCTGTACTAGGAATGGTGTTTTGGTGAGCGGCGGTGTGGCTGTACTGGTGTTTTGGTGAGCGGCGTGTGGCTGTACTAGGAATGGTGTTTTGGTGAGCGGCGGTGTGGCTGTACTGGATGGTTTGGTGAGCGGCGGTGTGGCTGTACTGGGTGTTTTGGTGAGCGGCGGTGTGGCTGTACTAGGAATGGGGTTTTGGTGAGCGGCAGTGTGGCTGTACTAGGAATGGTGTTTTGGTGAGCGGCAGGTGTGGCTGTCACTGGTGTTTTGGTGAGCGGCGTGTGGCCTTTTGTAGCGTGTGGCTGTACTAGGAATGGGGTTTTGGTGAGCGGCAGTGTGGCTGCACTAGGAATGGGGTTTTGGTGAGCGGCGGTGTGGCTGCACTCGGCTCCCTTGGCCCATTTTGCTGTGTGGCTTACAAAGGGAGGAGACGACAGGAGGGCGAACAACCCGTGGGTGTCTCTTACTTTCTGACCCCCCCCCCCCCCACACACACACACACACGCACGCACGCGCGCACACACATACACACACGCACGCACGCACGCGCTCGCACACACTGATACACACACACACACACACACACGCACGCACGCACTCACGCACACACACATGTGCATATATACACGCACGCGCACACACACACACACTGACACACTCACGCACACACACACACACACACACACACACACACACACGCGCGCACGCACGCACGCACGCACGCACACACACACACACACACACACACACACACACTCTCGAACCCCCACCGTGTTCACTTGACGCCCTTCTCTCGTTTCGTACCTGACGATTGAAGCCATGCTATTTACACAGCTACATTTCAGTCAGCGCTCCGTGTTTTTCTCTTCAGTTCTGAACTGGTGGAGCATGCACTCACTCGGCACTGAGAGCGTTTGAAAAGACCAATTGTTTTGGTGGAGAGCACATGTTTACATAAGCGATGCTTATACGTGTACAATAGATACAAACGCGCGCAAACGTACAACAGGTTAAAATGGTTCTTTGAATTCTTAAAAATTCTGTATGTGATATAGCTTACTCAATACTGTTATGTGGAAGTTAGTTCTTGCTTTGAGCCCTGTCAACCACACAGGGTGCACATCGGGGCTAAAGTGATACGGTGTGTTTAGACAACAACATTTAAAAAACGCTAAACATCATTTCTCTAATAACAATCTTGAATAAAGTTGTATTGTACTCTGTTGCAAAACACAATTAAATTTAAGCATTACAATTACACGTAAACATTACAGTTACAGGTAAGCTGCACCTAACGAATCATGAGTTCAGCTTCACAACACGCACATTTGAAGAAAACGGACTTCAGCTTCACAACACGCACAGTTTCACAACGCACAGTTTGGAGAAAAACAGCTTCACAACAGAGATCGGCTTCACAACACATACAGTTTGGAGAAAAACAAAGAGACCATCTTTGACGTAAATCAATTTTTATTTGGTATCATACAAAGCTTGATATGCACAGATGGTGTGTACATCCCTCCACTAAAGCACACAAGCATCTTTTCAACATTCAGAAACATCAGAGAAAAACGCGTGATGACAAAATAAGACAAAAGCAGAACGGTACTGATTCACTGGACCAGTGGCAAAGTGTAGGGGGCGGGAGATGACAAAGCGTTGGACAATACACAACAGCCCACAGACCGTGACTGGGAAATGGCAAACGGTGGGCACAAACTCAGTATTTCTCTTCTCTGCCATCGCACTGGTTCATACTGTGGAACTTACGACGAAAGAGTACTTTGGTGGGAGGCCACTCCTATTTTGACGAGAGACCACCCCTATTTTGATGAGAGACCACCTCTATTTTGATGAGAGACCACCCCTGTTTTGATGAGAGACCACTCCTATTTTGATGAGAGACCACTCCTATTTTGACGAGAGACCACCCCTATTTTGATGAGAGACCACCCCTATTTTGACGAGAGACCACCCCTATTTTGACGAGAGACCACCCCTATTTTGATGAGAGACCACTCCTATTTTCAGAGCTTTGAATTCCGGGGAGCTTTGAATTCCGGGGAGCTTTGAATTCCGGGGAGCTTTGAATTCCGGGCAATTCCACACGATTCCTGTGAATGCACCGCTAACCGAAAACCGCGCATCGTTTCACACCCGGTTAGTTTGGTTTCCTGACCGTCTTTGATGAGGGGTCCCACTGTCATAATATTCTCCTGTTACAAAAACCAGTGAAGCACAATTTACGTCTATTGCATAACCTGATGTATATACATCACAGAGAAGAACGGGGGTAAATTCTGGGATATCTTGATTATATATGGAGCAGTTTTGATTCCAGTGTCATTTCGAGTTGGGACGAAGAAAACTTGCAGCAAACCAGAAAGTATTTTTGCAACCAAGCACGATACAATAATAACAACTGTTCAATATATATAAAGAAATTATATTATCGTATCGTGCTTCGTCGCAGAAGTGCTTTCAGGTTTTGTGACGTGTGTGTGTGTGTGTGTGTGTGTGTGTGTGTGTGTGTGTGTGTGTGTGTGGTGTGTGTCAGTTCACCCTCACAATGGCAAGAGTGTTAAAACGGTTGTCTCCGCGTCAGAAACTCGTCAAAAGTGGACACAAGTCCCTCTCCGTTCATCAGTTGGTTAATGGCCAAACCAGAAACCACACACGTAATCCCCCAAGGAAGAGTCCTGGCAAAGCCACAGTCCCTATGACAGAACCTTCACTGAAAAAGCCACAATCCCTATGGCAGAACAAGCACTGGCAAAGCCACAGTCCCCATATATAGTAACTTTTAACTATGAGAACCTTTAACTGGTAAAGAAACAGTCCCTATGAGAACTTCTAACTGGCAAAACCACAGTCCCTAAGAGATGTTCTAACTGGCAAAGCCATAGTCCCTAAGAGAAGTTCTAACTGGCAAAGCCACAGTCCCTAAGAGAAGTTCTAACTGGCAAAGCCACAGTGTGTGTGACAGAACGAGGACTGAGAACTAAACGTGAAGTCTGACAGCGCGCTTTGGCCACTGGCCTGCAATAGACGTTGGAGGGAGACTTGTGCAAACCTCTTTAGCCATTCGATGCTCCAGCCAGAAAGGAGACAACCTCTTTAAATGCGAGAATGGAGCGTAGCACCAAGGACAATCATCGTGAAACACAGGCATTGGCTTCACTGTGCCATACATACCAAGGGCAATCATCGTGAAACACAGGCACTGGCTTCACTGTGCCATACAGTCACGCTTGCATACCAGCGGATACACACATACCGCACTTCTTATTTACAAGCACAGAGAATGTTTTTGAGTATTTGTGAAGGGAACACAATCGAATGTTCAGTTGTTGTTTTTTAAAGACCAGATCAGCGGCCACAAAATATGCACACAAAGGATACAGAAATCACACACAGCCATGGAAAACTAGAACATAAACCCCAATCACAAGTATTAATGATGTGACTAGTCGACAGCTAAATCGACCGAACCGAAACAAAACAACGTTTAATGTACACTCTGACCAAAAGGATACCTTTACACAGGAAATCAAATGTGAACTGGTCCATTGAACTGATCGGCAGAGCTGTGTTAAAAAAAAAAAAAAACCACTTTGTAAAAATTATTTCGCGAAATATTTGCACAGCCATTTTGATGTTGACGAAGAACAGAATCAACGGGCTTTTTGTCCAAACGTTAAAAAGTCAGTTATATCGTGTCTTGCATGACCAGAACCAGTCATACTGTGTGATAAACGAGAAACGAAGAAGCTGCATGGTGAATCAATAAGAGTGTACAATAACAAATCCATAACTTAATCACATGATATTGTAACGCATCATAATAATAACAACAAAACTCCCAAGATCCGAACCAACAAAACTCTAACATCCGAAACAAACAACTGAAGCCTTGTCCCGACTTGCGGCAAAAACTCTCGGCCACTGGGCCCAGGGTAAACTAACTATACCCCAAGCAAAAACGTTGCTCAGATCGTATCGAATACAAAAATTCAATCTGACAAAAAACCAGTCAACCACACACACACACACACGCTTGTCGTGTACACGCGTAAGAAAAATGCCAGCATACGGAATGAATACTCGCTCCGTGAGCTCAAGCAAGTGATGTAGCTGTAGTTATGTCTCCAACAAAAGGACAGAGAGAGAAACAACAACAACAAAACCCACCACACACACACACAGGCGGGGGTGGGGTGGAAGGAGAAAGCAATAAAATAAAATAAACGCATAAAAAACATGTCCAGAAGCCGAAAATGGAAAATCAACAACTAAAGTGTTGCAATTGTAATTGTGTCCTTGCCAAAAAAACAAAAAAGTCTCGAGAAACTACTTGATCCATCACAGAAATTCTGCGTAAAATTGCAATGAATCAAAGGCGACTTCTGTTTTCCGAAAAACGATGACATTTTATCCTGCAGACATTATTTCTACAAATTCCCACAGACGATTACCAAATGTTTGGAAAACACAAAAACAAAGCGGTTTTGTGTGTTTTATTCTGAGCGTGAATAATTTTGAGAAATGAGTATGGACAAAGTTGGTGAGTGAGTGAGTGGATTGTAACGTCCTGTCAACAGTACCGGGTAGCCTCAGGGCAGTCAGTCTGCTGTACGTCAGTGGCCTACACAGTCCAAAACTCATCTCGAATGTAAATGTGTAAACATGTAAATCGAAAACACTTAAAAACAAAAACAAAACATATCATGCCTGCAGCCGTCCAACAAAATTTCCCCGAAACAAGCAGGCTGAACAACAAGGAAAAAACGTACTGTAAATGGAGCTGTTTAAATCCGCTACAACTAGCTCGGTATTAAAAACTCAAAATACTATATACAACCACCGAACCGCCAAAACAACAATAACAAAAACAACACACACACACACACACACACACAAACAACACACGCACATAAAAAAATGTGGTGGGGTGAAGATGGGTAATCTTTGCTGTGGTGTGAGAGGTGGGCTGATGGCCACAGAAGGCGGTGGAGGCATGGAGGACAGGAAGACCGTTGACTGTTATCTGACTGCAAGCCTGAATGAAGATCGTTGACTACTGTTTATCTCGATACAAGTAAGTCTGTGTTGAGAAAGCGGTCACACGTTCGCAGTACTGGTGCACCAATCCCAAACACAGGTATCTGGAACGAGAACAGCTATTCGGGTCCCCCATCCCCACAATCACTACATCGTCAAACTATGCCCTGCGTTTAACTTTTTTTAAATCATCCATTTCATGTACCAAGCACCTGTACCACCTGTGTTATGGGACACCAGAGAGGTAACACACAGGGCGGCCCGCTGAGACCACTAGTCTGCGTTACCACGAACACTTCATGCAGACTTTGATCTGCATTGTCCAGCGTCCATAAACGCCCACTGCTGCTTTCGCCTTTAGTCTGATACACGCCTGGTCTTATTTATTTATTGCAGTTCTGCATTGTCCAGCGTCGATAAACAGTGGCTGCTGCTTTCGCATTAGACGGATACATGTCGGGGCTTTATTTTTATTTTTATTGCAGTGTGCCTACTGATTTCTTCCCTGGCTTGCAGTTAACAGTATTTGGGATAGGCATAATTACCTCCAACAACAAACCCACACACACTCCCTCTGTACCTCTCGACCCAGCGATGGAGAGGGTCTGTATGTGGGATACAAAAATCGATATTAATCATTTGGATATGAGAACTGTATCAAAAGAAGTCAGCAATTTATAAATTCATGGAGTAAACTTAAAAATTATAGTAACTTCAACAGTAAATCTGATTTCCGTTCTTCCAGTAACAAAACATCTTGAATAACACGATTGCATTTCCTTTTTCTTCTGCTGGAAACTGTTACCGTTACACTGGTAAAAAGCAGGCAACCCAACATAAACAAACAAACAAATCCGTTACTATTCCGTTTCTTTTCAAACTGTAACTACTGTGTCCCGCACGGCCAAACTCAAGTGTGTATCACGTGCTGACTGTGAAGACGAAACAACAGCCAGACTGATTACACCAGTGACGACACCACTGAAAAAAGGAAAGGCTGACGTTGCCCACTACACCAGGACTTGGTGACCATCAGCTTGTACCAGCAGGGGCTCCGTGAACCCGACTACGGCATGGCCCGTTCCCCACAAGGGCTCTAACTGGCCAGTTCTTCACAAGGGCGATAAGCCCAACTAGAGCACATGGCCAGTTCTTCACAAGGGCGATAACCCCAACTACAGGACATGGCCAGTTCCCCACAAAGGACATGGCCAGTTCCCCAACAAGGCCGATAACTGACCAATTCCCCATAAGGGCCATAACCCCGACTAGAGGCATGGCCAGTTTCCCACAAGGGCCATAACTCCAAGTAGAGGCATGGCCAGTTCTCCCCAAGGGCAATAATCTGACTAGAGGACATGGCCACTTCCCCACAAGGGCCAGAACTGGCCAGTTCTTCACAAGGGCGACAACCACCACTCGGCTGTACAGATGTATAGAAACATTGTAAAAACACCGCATTGATTTATTGAAACAGATTTTCTCTTATTTACACGAAAAATCTGTACCGACTAGGATTCCCTTCTCACCCAGAATTTGTGCGTCACTGACAAAATGATTTGGTTCATTATTTCACACACATTCCTGTTCCTGCGTCTTTTACGAAATATTTGGAACTAAGTTGTTTCACACAAAATTCGTGTGCCAATCACGAAATGTTTTGAACTACGTCGTTTCACACAAAGTTGTGTGTCGATCACGAAATGTTTTAAGTTGTTGCACACACGTTCATGTGCTATTCAAGAAATGTTTTGAACTAAGTCCTTTAAAACACATTCAAAAGTCACTGATAAAAACAACAAACAATCCATGTGTTTGTGGGACTCGAGTTCTGAAAACAAAGAATCAGAACTGAAATCTAAACTGACAAGCAAAACGCAGATCTTGCGAATGGTCACTAATGTGCTAAACACAATGCTGACTGTGGCCGAACGACTAACGAGGCTGAAATCTTTCAAACATACAAAAACTCCCCGCAAATCAACTGTTGGGCAAAACAAGGCGGTTACAAACGTGTCAGATTGTTGGCTAAATAAAAACATTGTTACAGCCGTAATCAGATCCGTTTCTTCCTTTGCGGCAACAAAAATTTGCGGGTAAATCAGATCGAAGTCCACAGTTATTTAAAGCTTGATATTAGCACAACCACTTCAAAATACATTACGTGCAACAATGGTTTTCACAGGAATAGCATAAAGACAACAACAAAACCAAAATTGAAACCAGTTTTTGGCGAATAATTAAATCGGGCCGCAAACAAAGACGCCATTTGCCCCCTGAAAAAGCAGAAAGTGTGGAGGCTTCCTGTTGTTCAGTCAATCTGTCCACCTGCAGGTGTCGTGTCGTGTAGTTCAGTGTTTTCACCCACAGGCTTCCTACAGTTCTGTCAATACTTATGCAATAGAAGTAATTTTTGGCTTCAAAAAACCAGTTCTTCTGGTTCCCTCTTCAGCAACGAAGAACAAAATTAGGGTGACTTGTGACGTAACAAACATTTGTATCACACATGCCGGCCTCAACTATGACGTCACAGACACAGACTGCAAAACACAATCATTATGACAGCACGCACAGCCTTTGATTTAGATAAAAAGAAAAAGAGACCATAACTCAATTGAAAAACTGCGGTCTATTTTCGACCCGATATAACCGCCATGGTTGACTGGGCGTTAAAATCCATCCAGTTATCCATCAATCCAGTGGACTGGGCCCCGGAGTTCTTTCGATTGGCGTCCCGTCTAGTGTCGCACCGTGTAAAGCGCCTCCAGGTACTGCATGGCATAATTTACCGTTAGCCGAGAACACAGCACTGCTCCCAGAGCAGCAACCAGTACACGGTCCACTTGAGCCATTAGCTCCCTTCAGCGGGATGTAAGGAGTCGCCAAGGAAAGGCGATGACTCGCAGGATTACTGTGCAGATGGCGTCACGAGGTAGCACCGAAACCAGAGCTAAGGGATTATTATGACCGACACGAGGGCCGTTTCCGCAGCTTTCGTGGATCTGTAGTTTGGATGGACGACTGTAGGCGGCAGTCTTCACGTCAATCATCCGCTCTGTTCCACCAATCACAGCACCGTTCCCCTCACGGCCACTCCTCTCTTCCGGCAATACGTGTGAAGTAACGTCAGCCCCTTCCAGCACCGCGTCGTTCAACTCACCGGTCAATCAAACTGACTGACCTTTGCAAGGGGGAAAGGCGGCGGGCGCCGGGCGGCGCCAGCTACTATACTTCGGAGGAGCGCCTGGCCCGGTAGGAGTCGTCACTGCCGCGACTGGTGTTGGTGACGCCAGGCACGAAGTTCAAGGCACTGCGCTCAGACACCTCCCCCTCGCCCTCCTCCACCTCCTCCACCGCCTCGAACTCGGGGTAGGGGGGCAGCAGGTAGTCGTCCTCCGTGGGTTCCAGGTCACCCCCGAGGCGCGTGTCATCGCCGCTGTCAAGGTCACTGTAGGCGTTGACGTAGTCGGGCACCTGCCGCCTGGCGGAAGGCATCCCCAGATTGTTCCGCCCGCGAAACTCGATGGGCGGCACGGTGTTACTGCCGTACCCGGGGTACGCGCCCTCACCCGAGGCGGGCGGCGCGGAAGTGAAGGTGGACGTCCCGGAGAAAGTCCTGCCGGCCTTGTCGTCAAGGTCCAGACCGCCGTTGCCGTAGTGCCCCCCCCCTCCTCCTACCCCTCCGTACTGTTCGTGGTTGGCGGTCGACGACGAGAAACTGAATGCGGGCACGTAACCGCAGCGGGAAATGTCGGCGCCCGGAGTGATGGCCCTTCTGGCGGCGCCGGTCCCCCTCCTGCCCAGGCTGTTGGCCTCGTCGGAACTGGCCGAGTCCACCCCGTAGGCGGGCAGGGGTCGAAAGACGGCGGGCGAGGCGGCGCCGGCCACGGAGTGAAGGCTGCGCGCGTGGGGCTGCAGGTGGTGACTGGAGGACAGGGGCAGGGGACTAGCACGCGGGTTGCCTTGACGATGACCTCGGGTCAAGGTGTCGTTGTCCGAGTCGAAGCGGAAGCTGCACGGGGACTCGCCCCTGAAGGTCGTGAAGCTCACTTCCGGGTCACGCGATCGGAAGGAGTTGTTGTTGTTGTTGTTGTTGCCGTTGTGGTGGTGGTGGCCGCCTTTGTACGGGAGTGGGGAGGAAGTGGTCAGCACACCGGCCCCTGCAACAGTCGGTCAACCCCGAGTCAACAGGCAGTCCACCCTGTGTCAACCGTCCTGTGTCAACAGTCAGTCCACCGAGTCAACAGTCAGCCCAACCCTGAGTCAACAGTCAGCCCACCTGAATCAACAGTCAGCCCTTCCTGTGTCAACAGTCAGCCCACCTGAATCAACAGTCAGCCCTTCCTGTGTCAACAGTCAGCCCACCTGAATCAACAGTCAGCCCTTCCTGTGTCAACAGTCAGCCCACCTGAATCAACAGTCAGCCCTTCCTGTGTCAACAGTCAGCCCACCTGAATCAACAGTCAGCCCTTCCTGTGTCAACAGTCAGCCTCACCCTGTGTCAACAGTCAGCCCTTCCTGTGTCAACAGTCAGCCCACCTGAATCAACAGTCAGCCCTTCCTGTGTCAACAGTCAGCCCACCTGAATCAACAGTCAGCCCTTCCTGTGTCAACAGTCAGCCTCACCCTGTGTCAACAGTCAGCTTAACTAAGCATTTGCTTAAAACCCGTTTTCTCTCTGCGGTGCAGACCCCACGTCACCTTTGTCTTTATGTCCGGCGTTGTTGACGTCAAACTCGGAGCCCCCTCGGCCACTGTCGCTGGTGCTCTGGTAGGACAGCTCACTGAGACTCAGCGTGTCGTCCGCCCGCTTCGCCAAGTCCATCTCCTCCCCGGGCTGAAACAGCAACAGCACTGACTGAAACAGCACTGACTGAAGACTGACTGAAACAGCACTGACTGAAACAGCACTGACTGAAACAACACTGACTGAAACAGCAAACAGCACTGTCTAACGCAGCAACCAACATTGTCTGACAGACAAAACGACACTGAAACAGAAAACAGCACTGACTGAAACAGCAAAAAACACTGTCACCTCGTCCATCTCCCGGTCTGAAACAGCAAACGGCACTGACCGACACAGCAAATTACACCGACCGACACAGCAAACGGCACTGACCGACACAGCAAATTACACTGACCGACACAGCAAATTACACTGACTGACACAGCAAACAACGGACTAAAACGGCAAACAACACGGTCACTACTCGCTCTGACGCAACATCTCGCCGTTTTTTCCTACCCAGTGACCGTGACCAACCGACAGCGGTTAAACACAGTCCATGGACACAGTCATCACGTCGGCAACACTGCATATCCAAATAAACATAAACCCATTTTACCTCTTTATTTTCATACACTTTCTTTCTCTACGAAGCCGCGGTGGAAATAATCCTTAGGACCAGGCAGCCGGTCAGACGAGTGCAGCCCCAGAAGGCTTGCATGCAGAACCACTGTGTGTACCAACATCAGTTATGGACTTTTCCCAGCACTGAGATACAATCTTGAACTGAACATGCAGTAGTGACGAGTTAGACTAAGGGAGATGATCACTTCCATGAACAACCCGTCTTTCCCAGCCTTCATCGAGTTACTCCCCTTGCGCTGTTTAGTGACACCCGCTGTTGGCCCCGTTTCGGTCTTTCTCACGGTTTGAAACTTACACGTCTCGGAAGCGAGTTTTGCCGGAAGTTGGGACCGAGAGCGCCATCTTGCGAGCGGAAGGTGGAGAAATGGCTGTCGTCGGCCCGGTCACTGTCGTCTGCTGGGTAGGGGTCGTCTGTGCGATGGAACATCCCGTTGCGAGAAATCTCGATGATCTGGACAACAGAAAACCGCTATCAACACTGACAGCAAGTTCCTTGCGGACAATGCTAATCCCATGAATAACAGTTACACGCTGTGTGTGTAGGTGTGTGTGTGTGTGTGTGTATATGCGTGCGTGTGCGTGTGTGTGTGTGTGTGTGCGTCCGTGTGTGTGTGAGTAAATGTGCGTGCGTGTGCGTGTGTGTGTGTGTGTGTGCGTCCGTGTGTGTGTGAGTAAATGTGCGTGCGTGCGTGTGTATGTGAGTGTGTGTGTGTGTATGCGTGTGTGTGTGTGTGAGTAAATGTGCGTGCGTGTGCGTGTGTGGGAGTGTGCGTCCGTGTGTGTGTGAGTAAATGTGCGTGCGTGCGTGTGTATGTGAGTGTGTGTGTGTGAGTAAGTGTGTGTGCGTGCATGTGTGTGTATGTATGTGTGTGTGTGTGTGTGTGTATGTGTGTGTGTGTAGGTTGTGTGTGTGTGTATATGCGTGCGTGTGCGTGTGTGTGTGTGTGTGTGAGTAAATGTGCGTGCGTGTGCGTGTGTGTGTGTGTGCGTCCGTGTGTGTGTGAGTAAATGTGCGTGCGTGCGTGTGTATGTGAGTGTGTGTGTGTGTGTGTGAGTAAGTGTGTGTGCGTGCATGTGTGTGTGTGTGTGTGTGGTGCGTGCGTGCGTGCGTGCGTGCGTGCGTATGTGTGCGTCCGTGTGTGTGTGAGTAAATGTGCGTGCGTGCGTGTGTATGTGAGTGTGTGTGTGTGAGTAAGTGTGTGTGTGTGTGTGTGTGTGTGTGTGTGTGGTGTGTGTGTGCGTGCGTGCGTGCGTATGTGTGTGCGTGCGTTGTGTGTGTGTGTGTGTGTGTGTGTGTGTGCGTGCTCTAACCTCAGGCGGGCCCTCAGCGTCACTGTAGTTGCTGTGGGGCGGCATGATGACGTAAGGGTTGGCCGTTCGCAGGTTGCTGACGTCGTTGGGCACGCCGACGCCAGGTCCGCCACCCCCACCACCGTCCACGGACTGCTCGGGCACGGGCTTGTGGAGCGGGCCGCTGTGGCCGAAAGCTGGGGATTCACACACACCCGGCGCGATGTAGTAACCACCTGGCGTCCGACAGAAAGCCTCACAGAAACCTGCACACACTGCCGGACTCTGCCACCCTCCCCCCTCCACACACACACACAGCCGTCTCTACCCCCCTCCACAACACAGTGCCGGACTCTGCCACCCTCCCTCCACACACACACTGCCGGACTCTGCCACCCCCCCCCCCCTTCACACACACACACACACACTGCCGGACTGCCCCCCCCCCCGGACTGCCCCCCCCCCACTGCCCTCCCCCTTTCCCTCCACACACAGCCGTCTCTACCCCCCTCCCCAACACACACACTCCGAACTCTCCCACCCCCCTCCCTACACACACACACTGCCGGACTCTGCCACCCCCCCTCACACACTGTCGGACTCTGCCACCCCCCCTTCACACCACACACTGCCGGACTCTGCCACCCCCCCCCCCTTCACACACACACACTGCCGGACTCTGCCACCCCCTTCCCTACACACACACACAGCCGGACTCTGCCACCCCCCCCCCCCTTCACACACACACACTGCCGGACTCTGCCACCCCCCCCCCCTTCACACACACACACTGCCGGACTCTGCCACCCCCCCTCCCTACACACACTGCCGGACTGCCACCCACCCCCCTCCACCACACGCACACACCCTGCCGGCCACACGCCGCGCCACAACCACGCACCCTCTGCTTCCATGCCCCTTCTGCCAGCTTCCCTCCCCACCCCCTCAACACAAGAAGAGAGAGAGAGAGAGAGAGACAGACAGACAGACAGACAGACAGACAGACAGACAGACTGTCCAGACAGACAGAGACAGAAACAGCAGCAAAACCACCCACATCCACAATCATAATTACTTTCTACCACGGGAGAAACACTGCCTACCTTGCAGCTTTGTGGGCGCCGTCTGCTGTCCCCCCGACGTGGCCTCTTCCTTCTTCTTCGCTTCCTGTCGCCGTATGCAAATGAGCGTGGTGACGGCCACGCCCCCTACCACGAGGATCACGCCCACCAGGATGAGCACTGTCATGACGGCCTTGGAGGGGGTGGTCGCCTGAGCAGTGTCCAACAGCGTGCTGAAAGAACACGCGTCCACTCGTCACACAAAGCAGCAACCAATGACGTCATACGGTGCATGGTTGTACGGTGTACACAGAACGCGCCGAGATGGCAGCAGTTTCGAGTGGCACCAGCCATGTAGGAACCAAACGGCGCCGCAAGCACGCCACTTGGGTGGCTATTCAAAACGCGCTATCAAAAGATAGTCGTTTGGAGTCATTACAGTTTGTCCCTAATGTGTCAGCCCGACAGCCCCGCTTCATCATCATTCAGAATCACGTGCGACATGCGCGCAGCGAGTCTGCTCGACAGCAGCGAACAGCGCTATATAAAAGCGATCAACTGTTGACCAATCGTTCCGAGCTCAGGAGCTGTGTGAAAGTCGAGGTGGACGTCCTGGGCTCCCGTCCCTAATAAGCCTACGATTTCTGCGGACGTAAAGCAACACTTCAACTTGACCAATCGTGAGGAGGAATTTGCAGCACTACGGCCCTAGTCTAATTGTAGCTACAGTTCACTCAGCCGATGAGGATGCCTTCACAGTGAGAACACTGAGCAGTTCCATCAGCCAACCACAGCCGTGAACCACTCCAGTTCAGCCAGTGCCTAGGGCTGTGGCGGATCTGACAGTGCCGTGGTGAAGGTGAAATACTGAAACCTTTCGACGAAGGGCTGGTGGACAGGTGTGTTCGCCTGTCACACCTCCCCCTTACACTGATTCCCCCCCCCCCCTCCCGCGTGCTTTTGTGGGAAACTGACGTTTGAAAGTGGCTAAAACACGACGGCGAATGTTGCCATTCTGTGTCCAGCAGTCAGTGTCGTCATCAACAAGGCCAGCAAAAGTATCAGATACGTCAACCTTTTCTGCTCTTCTTTGGCAAACAGCGGTGACGCTATTCATGTAATATTAGGGCCGTGCTAATTATAAGCAATCTTGCGTGTTGCACGGCCCAACTGTTCTGTTGTTATTGTACTGCGATTTATGAAATACTTTTTGTTTAAATCAAACAGTGAACCAACATGGCTGCGCCCTGAGCAATTCAAATTCGAAGAAAAAGAAAGAAGAAGAAAAGATTTCTGTAAATACCAACAGAAGAAGTAATGGACGTCAGCAGACGGAAATACTTGCACATTTTCTACGTTTTCAGGCTAACCTTTGTCTTTGGTTCCGTTCCCCTTTAATTCACTCTTTGCTCTGGGAGGTAAGGCTGGTTAGGATTGCACTGGATTCTAACGTCTTGTCAACCACACAGGGCCACCTCACCACAAGGCCATCAAAGTCTGTCACAGGCAAACGCCCACTTTACCTGTTGTTAAAGTAGACACCGAAGCAGTGACATCGAAACGATCGAATTTTGTCACAAGTAAACGCCCACTTTACCTGTTGTCAAAGTAGACACCGAGACGACCAAAGTCTGTCACAAGCAAACGCCCATTTTACCTGTTGTTAAAGTAGACACCGAGGCAGAGACACCGAGACGACCAAAGTCTGTCACAAGCAAACGCCCATTTTACCTGTTGTTAAAGTAGACACCGAGGCAGAGACATCGAGACGATCAAAGTCTGTCACAGGCAAACGCCCACTTTACCTGTTGTTAAAGTAGACACCGAGGCAGAGACATCGAGACGATCAAAGTCTGTCACAGGCAAACGCCCACTTTACCTGTTGTTAAAGTAGACACCGAGGCAGAGACATCGAGACGATCAAAGTCTGTCACAGGCAAACGCCCACTTTACCTGTTGTTAAAGTAGACACCGAGGCAGAGACATCGAGACGATCAAAGTCTGTCACAGGCAAACGCCCACTTTACCTGTTGTTAAAGTAGACACCGAGGCAGAGACATCGAGACGATCAAAATCTGTCACAGGCAAACGCCCACTTTACCTGTTGTTAAAGTAGACACCGAGGCAGAGACATTGAGACGATCAAAGTCTGTCACAGGCAAACGCCCACTTTACCTGTTGTTAAAGTAGACACCGAGGCAGAGACATCGAGACGATAAAAGTGTCACAGGCAAACGCCCACTTTACCTGCTGTTAAAGCAGACACCGAGGCAGAGACATCGAGACGATCAAAGTCTGTCACAGGCAAACGCCCACTTTACCTGCTGTTAAAGTAGACACCGACGCAGAGACATCGAGACGATCAAAGTCTGTCACAGGCAAACGCCCATTTTACCTGTTGTTAAAGTAGACACCGAGGCAGAGACATCGAGACGATCGAAGTCTGTCACAGGCAAACGCCCAATTTACCTGTTGTTAAAGTAGACACCGAGGCAGAGACATTGAGACGATCGAAGTCTGTCACAAGCAAACGCCCATTTTACCTGTTGTCAAAGTAGACATCGTCACAAGCAAATGCCCACTTTACCTGTTGTCAAAGTCAGACATCGTCACAAGCAAACGCCCACTTTACCTGTTGTCAAAGTAGACATCGTCACAAGCAAACGCCCACTTTACCTGTTGTCAAAGTAGACATCGAGGAAGAGCAGAGTCTGGTTGGAGAGCTGGGGGGTGCCCTGGTCGTGCGCCGCCACGCGCAGGATGTAGAGCCCCACCTGGCGGCGACTCATGTAGCGCTGCAGCAGCAGGTCGCCGGTGCTGGGGTCCATGCCGAAAAGACCCGAGTCGTTGGCGGAGGCGCACGAGTAGACGAGGACGGAGTTCTGGCCGGCGTCACGGTCCGTGGCTCGGATCCGCGTGATGGGCGTGCGCAGCGGGAAGGTGTGTGGGATGGACAGGCTGTCGTTCACCTGCACCACACACAGTCCTGTCTTCTCACACCTCTCTAACCACCACCTGTCTTCCTCACACCTCCCTAACGACATCTGTCCGCACACACACGTCTTCCTCACACCTCTTTAACACCACCTGTCCGCACACACCTGTCTTCCTCACACCCCTCTAACCACCACCTGTCCGCACACACCTGTCTTCCCCACACCCCTCTAACCACCACCTGTCCGCACACACCTGTCTTCCCCACACCCCTCTAACCACCACCTGTCCGCACACACCTGTCTTTCCCACACCCCTCTAACCACCACCTGTCCGCACACACCTGTCTTCCTCACACCTCTCTAACCACCACCTGTCCCACACACCGTCTTCCCACACCCCTCTAACCACCACCTGTCCGCACACACCTGTCTTCCCACACCCCTCTAACCACCACCTGTCCGCACACACCTGTCTTCCCCACACCCTCTAACCACCACCTGTCCGCACACACTGTCTTCCCACACCCCTCTAACCACCACCTGTCCGCACACACCTGTCTTCCCACACCCTCTAACCACCACCTGTCCGCACACACCTGTCTTCCCCACACCCCTCTAACCACCACCTGTCCGCACACACCTGTCTTCCCCACACCCCTCTAACCACCACCTGTCCGCACACACCTGTCTTCCCCACACCCCTCTAACCACCACCTGTCCGCACACACCTGTCTTCCCCACACCCCTCTAACCACCACCTGTCCGCACACACCTGTCTTCCCCACACCCCTCTAACCACCACCTGTCCGCACACACCTGTCTTCCCCACACCCCTCTAACCACCACCTGTCCGCACACACCTGTCTTCCCCACACCCCTCTAACCACCACCTGTCCGCGGACAGGTACTACCGGGACGTGGGGGGTGGGGGAACGTTTTTGTTTTGTACTTCACCGTCCCTTGTGGGAAATTCGGGTCGCCTTACCGGGGTAAGGTACAGCAACCGCATGAGCAGCGCCACCCACTCCTATCGGTGTGTGCAGTGTTTTTGTGTGTCCTAACAATGATGCAGCTGTACACACACACACACACACACACACACACACACGGAGGCACACACACTGACACAGGCGGCACACACACACACACACACACTGACACACACACTGACACAGGCGGCACACACACACACACACACACTCTCTCTCTCTCTCTCCCCCCTCTTGCCTCCATTCCATGGCAATATCCAAAACGTGTGTGTGTGTGTGGGGGGGAGAGAGAGAGAGAGAGAGAGACAGACAGACAGACAGACAGACAGACAGACAGACACAGAGAGACACAGGGACACGGAGAGAAACGGGGAAGCTCTATCCTCGCCAAGACCAAGACACCCACCTCAGTGGGGTAAACAAAGTAGGGCGTGTTGTCGTTGACGTCGTCGATGTGGATGGTGAGGGTGGTGGTGGTGGAAAGAGGGGGATCCCCGCCATCCCTGGCCAGCACAGTGAAGTAGTGACAGTCGTTCTTCTCTCTGTCCAGCGGCCGGTTGGTCTTCACCTGCACGGACACAGCCACCACACAATGAGGGACACTCGCGGACACAGCCACTACACACAATCAGGGACACAGCCACTACACACAATCAGAGACACTCCCGCACACAGCCACTACACACAATCAGGGACAGAGCCACCACACACATGAGGGACACTCACGGAAACAGCCACCACACAATGAGGGACACTCACGGACACAGCCACACACATAGGGACACAGCCACCACACACAATCAGGGACACAGCCACCACACACAACTCAGGACACAGCCACCACACACAATAGGACACCACGACACAGCCACCACACAATAGGGACACCCTCACGGACACAGCAACCACACAATGAGGGACACTCACGCACACGGCCACCACACACAATCAGAGACACTCACGCACACAGCCACTACACACAATCAGGGACAGAGCCACCACACACAATGAGGGACACTCACGGAAACAGCCACCACACAATGAGGGACACTCACGGACACAGCCATGACACAATCAGGGACACAGCCGCCACACACAATCAGGGACACAGCCACCACACACAATCAGGGACACTCAGGGACACAGCCACCACACACAATCAGGGACACAGCCACCACACACAATCAGGGACACTCAGGGACACAGCCACCACACACAATCAGGGACACAGCCACCACACACAATCAGTGTCACAGCCACCACACACAATCAGGAACACAACGACTACACACAATCAGGGACACTCACACACACAGCCACTACATACAATCAAGGGACACTGTGAGGTGGGAGTGGAACACGAACAGTGCACCTTCTCTGCACTTGTCCCATCAGTACTATAAAACCCAATGTCGACACCAAGGTATGTGTCATAGTTCAGGAGCTGTGTGAGAGTCGAGGTGGCCGTCCTGGGCTGTCCGCCCTAATGAGTCTTATGGTTTCCGTGGACGTAACGCTATATTGAACCTTGCTTCGGCATTGGTCTCAGCTTGTCCCTAATATGTCAACCGACATCCGAGGACATTAAGCAACACAACCGAACCGAACCTGAGGTATGTGTCTGGTACAGACACTGGGGTATGCTTGTGTGCAATACAAGTGTCGAGGAACATGAACTGCGTGCGCGAAAAGAGATGTCGTCAGCATCTGAAGGTGTGATGGCCAAAGTAAATCCCTGTACAACGTAAATCCATGTATAATGTAAATCACTGTACAAATAAATCCCTGTACAACGTAACTCTCTGTACAACGTAAAGCCAGCTGGCGCCGTGATGATGCTGAAAACGAGCCACATCATTGTGGATACTCAGCGTCTCCATGATTATGGGAGATAATTACAACCTGGATAATATATCATACTTAATCGCGTGGTTGCATCCCCTGACTCATAAACGTTCATATGCAAATCGCACATTTTCTGACCCAGGATTGCCTTGAACAGTGTATGGGCGGTCTTCCTGTTTTATGAGTGACACTTCCCTGAAAAGAGTCGAGCGAGAAAACACCAAACAACTCGGTACAACACCGCGAACCTCAGTGGATCACGACCAGACACAGCAGTTCCAACCCGACTGCCAATCAGCGACCAGCTACCTAGACTATCCCGACAATCTGTGACTACCTACCCGACTATCCCGACAATCTGTGACTACCTACCCGACTATCCCGACAATCTGTGACTACCTACCCGACTATCCCGACAATCTGTGACTACCTACCCGACTATCCCGACAATCTGTGACTACCTACCTGACTGTCCCGACAATCTGTGACTACCTACCTGACTGTCCCGACAATCTGTGACTACCTACCTAGACTATCTTACCAATTAGCGACGACCTACCTAGACTATCTTACCAATTGGCGACAAGCTACCTAGACTATCTTACCAATTAGCGACGACCTACCCAGACTATCTTACCAATTAGCGACAAGCTACCTAGACTATCTTACCAATCAGCAACGACTGTACCTGTACTATCCTGCCAGTCAGCAAAGACTATGCACGACTATCGCGCCAATCACGACGAACTACTAACAGATGTCAATCAGCAGACCCCTCATAACTAGTCATGACGCCACCAGTCCGTGTCAATCAGCAGACTCGGACCCTCCCTGCATTAGACCATCCAATCAGTGACGACACTAGACACTACCTAGACAGATGTCAATCAGCAGCAACACTCCATGCACTAACCATCCAGTCACTGACGACACTACCTAGACCGATGTCAATCAGCAAGACTCTCCCTGCACTAACCATCCAGTCACTGACGACACTACCTAGACAGATGTCAATCAGCAAGACTCTCCCTGCACTAACCATCCAGTCACTGACGACACTACCTAGACAGATGTCAATCAGCCAGACTCCGCCCCAACTGGCCTGTCACTCCACGAGCACTCACCACGCCCTCCCTGGTGATGATGAAGGCGCTGCGCCCTCCCTCGGGGCTGGGGGCGGGCAGGAAGTCGATGTCGGCGTTGCGGCCGTGGTCGTCGTCCACCGCCGCCACGATGCCGACGTAGGAGCCGACCCTGGCGTCCTCGGCCACGCTGAAGGAGTAGTCCCTGTCGCTGAAGCGGGGCGCCATGTCGTTGACGTCCTCCAGCGTGATGAAGACGGTGGCCGAGCCCGACAGAGGCGGGTAGCCCTTGTCCACCGCCAGCACCTTCACCACCAGCTCCTCCGACACCTGTACACCAACACACAGGTCACACCTGGAGAACAGCACCTTCACCACCAGCTCCTCCGACACCTGTACACCAACACACAGGTCACACCTGGAGAACAGCACCTTCACCACCAGCTCCTCCGACACCTGTACACCAACACACAGGTCACACCTGGAGAACAGCACCTTCACCACCAGCTCCTCCGACACCTGTACACCAACACACAGGTCACACCTGGAGAACAGCACCTTCACCACCAGCTCCTCCGACACCTGTACACCAACACACAGGTCACACCTGGGGAACAGCACCTTCACCACCAGCTCCTCCGACACCTGTACACCAACACACTGCGACACACCTGCACATCACCACCTGGGGAACAGCACCGTCATCACCAGTTCTTCCGACACCTTTACAACACACAGGTACACACTTGAGACCATATCCACTGAAACACACCTGCACATCACCACCTGGGGAACAGCACCGTCATCACCAGTTCTTCCGACACCTTTACAACACACAGGTACACACTTGGAGAATACTACACAGGGACACAGACGGAAAACAGCACCTTGACCACCAGCTCCTCCAAAACCTGTACACCAACACAGGGACACACTTGTACAACACGTGGAGAACAGCGCCGTGACCATCAGCTCCTCCGACACCTGTACAACAACACACAGGGACACACTTGTACAACACGTGCAGAACAGCACCGTGACCACCAGCTCCTCGGGCACTTGTACAACAACACACAGGAACACACCTGTACAGCAACACACGGGTCACACCCGTACAACACCAAGAGAACAGGACCTTGACAACCAACTCCCCGGACACCTGTACAGCAACACACAGGGACACACCTGAAGAACAGCAGATGGGATGATGCAACCCCCCATTCTGCTTTGACTAGGCGTGACGTATCCCACAGCTTACCATCCAACCAACCAAACAACCCCCACCCCCTCACACACACACACACACACACACACACACACACAACACCAACCTCGCGGTCGAGGGGGACGGTGGCGATCATGGTGCCGTTGTCCAGGATGGTGAACTGGTCGCGGTGGGCGCCGGCCACGCGGTAGACGACCTGAGCGTTGGACCCCACGTCGGCGTCCGTCACTGTCAGCTGCGTGATGATGGCGCCCGCCGTGCCGTTCTCGCGGATCGTGGTGTAGTACCTGCTCCGGGAGAACCGCGGCGCGTTGTCGTTCTCGTCGCGAACCGTCACCTGTACAGCGCCAGAGGCACGGATGTAGGTCGTGGGAGTGGGGTGGGTGTCAGAGTGAGGCAAAATACAGGTGCAGGATACAGGTGTGGAGGTGAGACAGAATGCAGGTGTGGAGGTGAGGCAGAATGCAGGTGTGGAGGTGATGCAGAATACAGGTGTGGAGGTGAGGCAGAATACAGGTGTGGAGGTGAGGCAGAATGTAGGTGTGGCGGTGAGGCAGAATACAAGCACGACACAACGTCAACACACTCACACACACACACACACACACACACACACACACACACACACACACACACACACACACACACACACACACACACACACACACACACACACACGGATCGAACTACACAAAGTGCACAACAGGACACAACACACAGTGCACAACGGGACACAACACACAATGCACAAGACACCACGCACACATGAACGGTCACAGACACAGGCGGACAGGCAGATTGACAGACAGCGATGGGCCACAGTTGTGGATTATCACCTCAAAGTTCTTGGAGTTTTCCAGCTGCGGGAAGCCGAAGTCGTTGCAGCGGACGGAGATCTGGTAACGGGCGATCCGCTCCCGGTCCAAGTTGGTCACCAGAATCACCTGCACACAAACACCTGGCGTTGTAGTGCATCAACAGAGGCATTTACTAGCACCACGGTGTTACAAACTCCTCACTTTGACTAAAATGCATGCGAAAACCACACAGCCCCAACGTCTGCCCACAAAGCCCAAACGTCTCCCCACACAGCCCCAGTGTCCCAGCGTCTGCCCACAAAGGCCCAGCGTCTGCCAACAAAGGCCCAGAGTCTGCCCATAAAGGCCCAGAGTCTGCCCACAAAGGCCCAGAGTCTGCCCACAAAGGCCCAGTGTCCCAGCGTCTGCCCACACAGCCCCAGTGTCTGCCCACAAAGCCCAAACGTCTGCCCACAAAGCCCCAGCGTCTGCCCACAAAGCCCCAGCGTCTGCCCACAAAGCCCCAGAGTCTGCCCACAAAGCCCCAGTGTCTGCCCACAAAGCCCCAGCGTCTGCCCACAAAGCCCCAGAGTCTGCCCACAAAGCCCAAACGTCTGCCCACAAAGCCCCAGTGTCTGCCCACAAAGCCCAAACGTCTGCCCACAAAGCCCCAGCGTCTGCCCACAAAGCCCCAGTCTTCCCCAGGGCGGGAGGGTGACTCGCCTTGTACTGGCCCTGGTTGTTGAGAGGCTGCAGCTCGAAGTCCTTGGTGTTGAGGCGGCACACCGTCACGCCGTTCTCGCCGGAGTCCGGGTCGTTGACCGACACGTAGGCCACCACCTTGCCCACCTCCGCGTACTCTGAGGCCTGCAACACGCACCACGTGCAACCGTCACGTCACCGACACACGTCACCACGCGCAAACGTCATACTACCAACACACGTCACCCTGTGCAACCGTCACACCACCGACATACGTCACCACATGTAACCGCCACACCACCGACATACGTCAGGTGAAAACATCACACCCTGAACACAAATGGAAACATCACAACCTGAACACAGTTGAAAACATCACACCCTGAACACACAATGAAAACATTACACCCTGAACACACAATGAAAACATCACACCCTGAACACATGATGAAAACATCACATCCTGAACACATGATGAAAACATCACACCCTGAACACATGATGAAAACATCACATCCTGAACACATGATGAAAACATCGCACCCTGAACACATGATGAAAACATCACATCCTGAACACATGATGAAAACATCACACCCTGAACACATGATGAAAACATCACATCCTGAACACATGATGAAAACATCACACCCTGAACACATGATGAAAACATCACACCCCGAGCACAAAAT
The DNA here is from genome assembly GCA_018857735.1 of Alviniconcha marisindica. Classification (NCBI taxonomy): domain Eukaryota; kingdom Metazoa; phylum Mollusca; class Gastropoda; family Provannidae; genus Alviniconcha; species Alviniconcha marisindica. The sequence continues at coordinate 696,472 of JABMCL010000657.1, forward strand.
GAAAACATCAAACCCTAAACACATGATGGAAACATCACACCCTGAACACACACCGTGACGTTCAGGTCATCAACCTGTGCATGTCAGTGTCGCTTGAAATACTACTACTACAGCAAATGACGAAACAGAAACAGCGTTAAGTATGAACGCAAGCTGTCAGCACACCCACCAGACTATAACCTTAAGCCAGGAAGACTGGACAAGACGACGTGGTGGTAGTCACGCTTACCTCCGCCTGCCCGTTGGAGCCGGACCTCAGGATGTCCACGATGATGTCCGGCCGGCTGTTCACCGTGTCCAGCACGCGCACGCGCACGAGAGCTCGCGAGACTTTGGGTGGCGATCCCTGGTCGCTGGCTTCTACAACCAGCTCAAAGATCTGCCCCGTGTGGTTCTCCACGCTGCAAGGACAGTTCAGTCAGTTACTGGACGTTTAACGCTGCAAGGCCAGTTCAGTCAGTTACTGGACGTTTAACGCTGCAAGGACAGTTCAGTCAGTTACTGGACGTTTAACGGTGCAAGGACAGTTCAGTTAGTTATTGGACGTTTAACGCTGCAAGGACACTTCAGTCAGTTACTGGACGTTTAACGGTGCAAGGACACTTCAGTCAGTTACTGGACGTTTAACGCTGCAAGGACAGTTCAGTCAGTTACTGGACGTTTAACGCTGCAAGGACAGTTCAGTCAGTTACTGGACGTTTAACGCTGCAAGGACAGTTCAGTCAGTTACTGGACGTTTAACGCTGCAAGGACAGTTCAGTTAGTTACTTAACGGTGCAAGGACAGTTCAGTTAGTTATTGGACATTTAACGCTGCAAGGACACTTCAGTCAGTTACTTAACGGTGCAAGGACAGTTCAGTTAGTTACTGGACGTTTAACGCTGCAAGGACACTTCAGTCAGTTACTTAACGGTGCAAGGAATGCTGTATGGGTGACCGTTGTGTATATCAACCTATGGCCAAAGTATGTTCGTTATTCCGCGGTCTTGCTTTTCTTGTGGGTATGGCGGGGTACACTGGTCAGGTTTTACATCCTCATACATGTCGCAGGGTGCGGGTTTAACCCCTACCCTTCCAACACCCCGGTTAACATCCACACCACATTTGCACGGAACAATACATGCACACCATACACATGGACACATACATGTACACACACACACACACACACACACACACACACACACACACACACACACACACACATACATACACACACACATCACAGACGCACACATACATGTACACACACACACACACACACACACACACACAACACACACACACACTACATACATGTACACACACAGACGCACACACATATATGTATATACACACGCACACACACACATATGTACACACACACATACAAACACACACACACACACCTGCGAGCAAGGTACATGGTACCCGAGATGCTCTCCATCCGGAAGAGGTCCAACACTTCCTGTGGCTGCAGCTTGGAGAAGCCGTACGTCAGGTTGCCGTTCATCCCAACGTCCGCGTCTTGCGCGTGAATCTGTCACAACGGTCACATAACGATCACACAACGGTCACACAACGATCACATAACGGTCACACAATGGTCAGTGTTAATCTGTCACAACGGTCACACAACGATCACATAACGGTCACACAATGGTCAGTGTTAATCTGTCAAAACAGTCACACAATAATCACGCAACGGTCACAAAATGATGAGTATGAATGGTTACAACGGTCACACAATAGTCAGTGTGAGTCTGTCACAACAGTCACACAATTATCACAGAACTGTCTGTGTAAACCTGTCACAACGGTCACACAATGGTCAGTGTAAACCTGCCACAACGGTCAGTGTTAATCTGTCACAACGGTCATATAATGTTCAGTGTTAATCTGTCACAACGGTCATATAATGTTCAGTGTGAATCGGTCACAACGATCACACAATGGTCAGTGTGAATCGGTCACAACGGTCACACAATGGTCAATGTGAATCTGTCATAACGGTCACACAATGGTCAGTGTGAATCGGTCACAACGGTCACACAATGGTCAGTGTGAATCTGTCACAACGGTCACACAATGGTCAGTGTGAATCTGTCACAACGGTCACACAATGGTCAGTGTGAATCTGTCACAACGGTCACACAATGGTCAGGGTGAACCTGTCACAACGGTCACACAATGGTCAGTGTGAATCTGTTATTCTACGGGACATTTCATGCCAGTATGCAACGTTCATCAAGAGTCTCTTTCTACTCACTTAATAATTATAATATTATATCGAAATGTGCTTTTCATATCATCTTTCTTCTTCTCTTTTTTCCATATCTGTCTCTGGTGACGAACTGCCCATACCAAAGACCTTCACACAGACCAAATGGCACCTACACGGGAAGAGGGAGGGGGGACAACTCAGTCTGACAGATCTGACGTGCCATTACACAGCAGAATGACGCATTGTGCGCGTGTCACAGGTGACTGCCACTCTCTCTTCTCCTCCATTCTGTTGGAAATGAAACTTTCAACTGGAGTTCAAAGGCCTTGCCCAACACCGCCGACGCCGCTGTGACAGTTACGGATGAGTGTGAGGTCGCAGAAAGGGGCATAGTTGAATTGTGAGTGACCCCACGACCTCTCGCTTGTTCACTCTGCTTGGTTTGAAATGTCGTCAACAGAGTCCGCCTGACGACGACAGCAGACTTGTCTCTTTGAAGCAGTCAGAGATTTCACTTCTTTATCTTACTCCCACCCCCGCCCCACTTCGCCCTGTCGGTAACTCGGAAATCTGGACTTTCAGGCGTCGTTCGCTAACGCACTGACTCACTAAATCATGCGTGCTGACATTGCCAAACGAACCATGAAGAAAAAAGTAAAAAGTCCCGGACCTTAAAAGTCAAGACTGCCAAATATTAACAAACACTTCGGTATTAACTCTCGAGACGTCTGTCTGTCTCTCTGACGGCCTGTCTGTGTGTGTGTCTCTCTCTCAGTCAGTCAGTCAGTCAGTCAGTCTGTCTCTCTGACGGCCTGTCTGTGTGTGTCTCTCTCTGTCAGTCAGTCAGTCAGTCAGTCTGTCTCTCTCTCTTTGTCAGTCAGTCAGTTTGTCTCTCTCTCTGTCAGTCAGTCTGTCTGTCTGTCTGTCTGGGTGTCAGAGATGTAGCGTCATGCTTTTTTGGTTCAGTCGCGGCAGATTTCTCAGAAGCCAAACTCATTTAACCAGCAGGAAATTTACAGTTTAGGGCCAGATACGTGTTACTGATAACACATCATAACACACCCAGCGTGAGCTGTCACTGTGAGACAAGTGTTACTGATAACACATCATAACACACCCAGCGTGAGCTGTCACTGTGAGACAAGTGTTACTGATAACACATCATAACACACCCAGCGTGAGCTGTCACTGTGAGACAAGTGTTACTGATAACAATCATAACACACCCAGCGTGAGCTGTCACTGTGAGACAAGTGTTACTGATAACACACCCAGCGTGAGCTGTCACTGTGAGACAAGTGTTACTGATAACACATCATAACACACCCAGCGTGAGCTGTCACTGTGAGACAAGTGTTACTGATAACACACCCAGCGTGAGCTGTCACTGTGAGACAAGTGTTACTGATAACACACCCAGCGTGAGCTGTCACTGTGAGACAAGTGTTACTGATAACACATCATAACACACCCAGCGTGAGCTGTCACTGTGAGACAAGTGTTACTGATAACACACCCAGCGTGAGCTGTCACTGTGAGACAAGTGTTACTGATAACACATCATAACACACCCAGCGTGAGCTGTCACTGTGAGACAAGTGTTACTGATAACACATCATAACACACCCAGCGTGAGATGTCACTGTGAGGACAAGTGTTACTGATAACACACCCAGCGTGAGCTGTCACTGTGAGACAAGTGTTACTGATAACACACCCAGTGTGAGCTGTCACTGAGACAAATGTTATTGACAGCATACCCAGCGTGAGATCACACCGTAAGACAGGTGTTACTGATAACATACCCAGCGCGAGATCACACTGTAAGACAAGTGTTACTGATAACACACCCAGCGTGAGATCACACTGTGGGACAAGTGCTACTGATAACACCCAGTGTGAGATCACACTGTGGGACAAGGGTTACTGATAACACCCAGCGTGAAATCACACTGTGGGACAAGTGTTACTGATAACACACCCAGCGTGAGATCACACTGTGCGACAGGTGTTACTGATAACACACCCAACGTGAGATCACACTGTGGGACAAATGCTACTGATAACACCCAGTGTGAGATCACACTGTGGGACAAGTGTTACTGATAACACCCAGCGTGAAATCACACTATGGGACAAGTGTTACTGGTAACACACCCAGCGTGAGATCACACTGTGGGACAAGTGTTACTAATAACACACCCAGCGTGAGAACACACTGTGGGACAAGTGTTACTGATAACACACCCAGCGTGAGATCACACTGTGGGACAAGTGTTACTGATAGCACTTATATGGAGATTTTATCAGAAGAAAACTTTTCATTCTTAACTTGAACTCTTTCCGGGGCATTACGCTCCCCGCGGGCATTTTCAATACTCCCAACATCAGATGCGCGCACTGAAATGAGCTGGCTTCTCCGAGACGTTAGAAAGCGTTACGACGTAACGTTTCCCCATTGGTCCGACTACATACTGGCATCGGACTTGGCGGCGACACGCCGGATGGACACGGTGTGTCAGCGTGTGTTCGTTGGGCTGGCGGCCTAGGAGCTAGCAAAGCCAAAGGATTTCTCTTTGGGCCGCCTTGGATGTGACGACAGGTATGCTGAACTTCTCCGGACGATTTGAGAGCCGTCCAGAGTCAGATGTTCTGTCGCCCATCTGTCTGCCCATGGGTCGTTCGGACCCCGGCAACTTGGCCTCTCCCGTTCTTCAGGCGTCTCTTTCGGTCGTCTGCTCCCCGGTCCTGGTGCCAATGTGCCTGGCTTCCAGTCCTGTGTCAGCAAGTCTTGCTTGGGTCTCTGTGAACCCCGGCAACTTGGCCTCCCCCGTTCCTGAGGCTTCGTTTGACCAAAGCCCGTCTGTTAATAGACGGGCTTTGGTTTGAGGTTCTTTTGGCGTTTTTACTCCTTGTCAGGATTGCATTGCCATTCAGTGTGCGTGGGCTTGTTGGTCGAAGAAGAAGAGGCTTATCAGCGTGACGGTACCGCCGAGCGCCCGTACTGACAGTGCTCTTGGGGTTTCCTCTGTTGGTACACCCAGGGCTCTCAGCAGGGTGTCGTTCTGCGCTGTCCACCCGCCTCCTGCTCCGACCGACAGGTTGAACACCTGGACCTCTTTGACGTCAAACGTCTCTCGTATTTCATTCTGTAGACTTCCATACTTTGTCACTTTCGCTTCCGAGGCCTTCTCCGGACAAAAGGAATTTCTTTCCCAGATCACAGTGGGGTCCACTACCAGGATCAGCTCTTCTTTCACGAAGATGAGGTCAGGCTCTAGTCTGCCTTTGGGTCCCTCTAGCACGGGTTCCCAGTGAACTGTCCATCCCTGCTTTTGGGCTTTATTGCCGAGAATCTTGCACAGTGAGTTGTGCCTTAGCATCCTGCTACGCTTCACTGCTGGGTACCAACCCGAGATGTGGCCACAGGTTTCTGTAGTCGTGCCGCAGCGTCGGCATCTTGTGTCAGGAACACTCCTGTATCGACTGATACATTCACGGGTTGTGACGCAGTTCGTCCTCAGGAGTATGGCGTCGATGGCTTCTCCGTTCCTCAGAGTGCCCGCTCGGATCCACGAGTTACACTCTGTGTACTTCATCCACGTTTCGGAGCCCATCCCTTGCGTTCCCTGGCTTGCCAGGTACTCGCACCACTTTTCCTTCGGTATCAAACTGTTCCTTTCCTCTTCTGGGTTTCCATCGCCTTGTCTCTTCTGACACGGCGGAACCGGTCGGAAGCGTGGGAATCGTATGCCCATGACCTCTAGTGTGTCTCTTACGCCGAGTCCTCGTGCCAGTCTTCTAATCGTTTCGCTTTTGGACTTTCAGCAGAGTTTGTGGAGTCCTCTGATGGTCAGATCTGGGACTGCATCTTCTAGACATGTGGTACCTAGACCTCCGTTTTTGTGCGTGTGTACAATGTGGCTGTGGTCATTTGCTCGGGCAGATGCAGCAAACTCTTGACATGACCACCTATCTGGGTTTCCAAGCCTTTGAGCACACCCAGGCTCGGTCTGCAGTGGAGAATCCTGGCTTTCATTCTCGGCAGGATAGTATTTCTCCAGATATCCAGTGCCTGGAATGGCTTCGATCTGTCTTTTGCGGCTCGGGACCGACATCCCACCCCATCGTCCGAACATCTTTCCCAGGTACCTGGTCACCTCGCCTGGTTGTACCCATGGGATCTACTTCCTGTTCACCTCGTACGGTGCTGTATCTTTGACCGTGAACGTCTTTCCATCTGATCTTATGATGGCCGCAGAACGTCTTCACCAGCGCCAGGTTTTTCTCGAGTCCTTCTCTCGAGTCGGACAGCACTGCCGTGTTATCTGCATATCCGAGGGCCGTGATTGTTGTTTCTCCATTCCTCCATCCCCTACCGTCTCTTTCGAGACTGCAGAACATGTGGTCCAGACATACGTTGAACAGGATTGGGGACAAAGGGTCACCCTGCTTGACCCCCTGGTTTATCTTGATCTGCCTTGTCTGGCCATCTCCCGTTGCGAATGTCGTCGTTGCTCCGCGGTATAGGTCTTCTACCACTTTGACTCCCAACCGCATGAGACCTTTGGCAAACAGGTCGTGTGAGATGGTATCAAAGGCTTTCGCTAAATCCAGGAAGGCCACGACCAGGGTGCTCCTGTCCTTCTTCTGTCTCCGTACCAGTGTGAGATCACACTGTGAGACAAATGTTACTGATAACACACCCAGCGTGAGATCAAACTGTGAGACAAGTATGATAAGAAACCCAGAGAGAGAGAGAGAGAGAGAGAGAGAGAGAGAGAGAGAGAGAGAGAGAGAGAGAGAGAGAGAGAGAGAGAGAGAAACGAGACGGTAGCAGACCTTCAGCAATGGATCATTGGTCCTGGTGGTCTCCGACACGTTAACGTTGTAGGCGTACTTGTCGAAGATGGGGTAGTTGTCGTTGACATCAGCCACCGTCACCATCACCGTCAGCGTCCCGGTCAGCGGGGGCCGTCCCCCGTCACGTGCCCCCACTAACACCTGCACACGTCATCACACTCGTCACCGCACACGTCATCACATACGTCATCATACACGTCACCGCACACGTCATCACACACGTCACCACACCCGTGACCCATTGGATGATCCACACAGATGACCCCACGGGTGAGCCCACATGTGATCAACAGGTATGACCCCAAGGTGACCCATACTGGCGGACCACAGGTGACCCACACAGATGACCCACATAATCGACCCCAAGGTGACCCATACACATGACCCAATGGGTAACCCATAATAATGACCAAGCAGGTGACCCCCCAAAAGAGAGAGAGAGGCCCTCGTACCGTCATGGAGGCGGTTTCTTCACGGTTGAGTTGTCGGAGCAGCTGTAGGGCGGTCTGGATGTTGCCCACGTCGTCCTGGTTGGTGCTGAGGGAGAAGGTGGGGTGACCCGACACCAGGAAGTAGTCCTTCACCTGCACAGCCAGCCACACGTACAGTCATGCATCATCGACCGTGTCATACTCACATATCCAACACACACACACACACACACACACACACACACACACACACACACACACACACACACTCACACTCACACACACGTTACACACACACATACACACACACTCACTCACATACACTTTCTCTTACACACACACGCGCACACACACACACCACACATACACACACACACACACACTTCTCTCTCTCTCTCTCTCTCTCTCTCACACACACACACACACACACACACACACGCACACACACACTTTCTCTCTCTCTCTCACACACACACACACACACACACACACACACACACACACACACACACACACACACACACACACACACACTCTCCACACACACACACACACACACACACACACACAAGAATGGGCCTAGAAAAAGTAGCAGGAGCCGACACGTTGTTCAAATTGCAAGGTGAGGTTTGCTGTGAGCGAGACGAAGCACTGCACAGCACGGAGCGTCTTTAGCCAATAAGCCGTTTGTCTCTCACCCGCCTCACCAGCCTGCACGCTACGCACCGCAGCAAGCCAGCAAGCAAGCAACCAAACCAAACATGTCCAAAATGTTTACCAATAATGGTCATGCAAAGAAAGGATAAAAAACGTCAACGCAAGAAAAAAATAACTGAACAAAAAAAGTAAGTACTAAACATACACACCAACGATTCGCACACACGCACGCACGCACAAACACACACACACACACACGCGCGCGCGCGCGCGCGCGCACGCACTGAAAACTAATAGACAAATGTAAGGCATAGGTAAAATATAACCAAACAAAAATAATCACAGAAAAAAGAAAAAAGAAAAAAAAAGGTCAACCAAACCAATGCACTAAATAAATAGCCTATTTGAACTGATACAAATAATCAAACAAAACAAGTAGAAAAGATCAAGTTTCTTGAAAAATTGCTGCAAACCTAAAATTGCTCTGTTATTCATAGACAATGAAGGTTCTGTGTCCAGCATCGTGTAAGACAGGTTTGTGGCTATTTATTGCACACGCTGCTTTCTCTAAGCTGTAAATGAATGAATTCATATAAAGATTCTGTATCCTGCATCGTGTAAGACAGGTTTGTGGCTATTTATTGCGCACGCTGCCTTCTCTAAGCTGTAAATGAATGAATTCATATAAAGATTCGGTATCCAGCATCGTGTAAGACAGGTTTCTGGCTATTTATCGCACACGCTGCTTTCTCTAAGCTGTAAATGAATGAAACTCAGTAAACCACGAAGCAGCGGTGTCCCAGAAGCGGTACCAAGACGTCTCTGTCTATAGGGCTATAAGCAGTACAGGAATAGGGAGAGACAGAACAGGGAGAGACAGGAACAGAGAGAGGGAAAAAGGGGAAAATTGAAAGCAAGATGAAAAACAGTGGGTACCATAGCTTTGTGTTTTTGTCTTGTTTCCATTAAGTAATTAGAAGTACCAGTGTGTGTGTGTGTGTGTGTGTGTGTGTGTGTGTGTGTGTGTGTGTGTGTGTGTGTGTGGTGTGTGTGTGTGTGTGTGTGTGTGTGTGTGTGTGTGTGTGTGTGAGTGTGTGCGTGTGTGTGTGAGTGTGTGTGTGTGTGTGAGTGTGAGTGAGCGTGTGTATGTGTGTGTGCGTGCGCTTGTAATGAGCGTGTGATATCTTAATACAAGCAAACAAGGGGAGTAGAAGTAGGGGGGGGGGGGGGGGGAGAGAGAGAGAGGGGGGGGTGGAGGGGAGAGTGGAGGAGAGAGAGAGAGGAGGGAGAGGGAGAGCTGGCTACACGAACTAAGACCGTGTTGAGCGGCCTGAGTAATGTCAAAGGGCAGACTGATACACTGTGTACATACACAGCACTGAAGCAATGCTCACTCCACAGCCCATGTCGGAACAACGCCCCACACACCGTTCACAATCATACTCGTCACGACTTTACATGCTACTGTCGCTACACATATCTGCATACAAGGCAAAGCATAGGCAGATACACTTGGCACGGCCACCACAGAACATGCTCCATATGAGAAGCTCTGCAATGGCCTTTTTATGAGGGACCCCCCCCCCCCCCCCCCCACACACACACACAGCTCGCTCTACGTCTACACGGCAATTACCGGTGGCAGTTCTAGACACGGCAGTGAAACAAATGCATTCCGTGCGTAAGGTGCCTGTGAGTCCACACAGCAATACAAGTGCACAACAGCATCACTGAATCAGTGCGCGCACGCACGCACGCACGCACACACACACACACACACGCACACTCACTCACTCACACACACACACTCATACACACACACACACACACACACTCACACACATACAGATACACACACGTACACACAAACACGCACATATGCCTGCTTACACACGCAGTCATACACACACCAACATACACACAGGCACACACCAACATACACACAGGCACACACCAACACACGTATCTGCACGCTTACATACACACATGAACAGGCAGCAAAACACCTTCACACGCAGACACGCACCTGCACACACCCACACACCCTATACACACGCACGCACGCACACACACCTATACACACCACACACACACACACACACACACACACATATATATATATACTACAGTCGCCGCACTATATACTGTTCAGCAGTCCATTACATGTTATTGTTACATACAGCTACCATAACATTCAACTACCATATACTGGGACAGTGACTACAGTGACACAGAAATCACTATGTTAAAAGGGGGACAGCTAGGATAGGATATCCACTCCTTTACATCACAGACATCATTCAGTCCATAAGATGCTTTAATGCTCCAACATCACAGACATCAGTCACAGTCCATACGCCTTAATGCTCGAATGAAAATCGGCTGAAAAATCCCTAGTGACGTTTGCTTCCGCCACAGAAGGTAAAACATGAGATTGTTTGCTCTACGTCATTTATGGCACATCATTTATCAGCAAAGAAGGGAGTTAACTGGCGCTGGAAGGACGTCACATCACCACAACAACGACCTGAAAAGCCTACAGTAACTCACCTGGCATTCGTGCAAATACAAGCTACATAAATTTCTCCCAGGACACACCTATGTACGCTGTGTTTACTTTGTAAAGTAACCCTGTTCCATGAGTGACATTTTCTGAAGTGTGTAAAGTAACCCTGTTCATGAGTCTGACATTTTCTAATCTGTATGAAGTAACCCCTTTCCATAAGTCTGACATTTTTTTAATTGTATAAAGTACACACAGTCTGACATGAGTTCCAGGAGTCTGACATCTAAACTGCACAAAGTAACCCCGTTCCTTAAGTCTAACGCTTTCTGATCTGTATAAAATAACCGCGTCTGACACTTTATATACTGTACAAACTAACCCTGTTTCAAGAGCCTGACTTTTTCTAAACGCATTCAAAGCAACCCCGTTCGAAGTGTCTGACAATTTCTAGAGTATACAAAGTAAACCCGTTCTAACAGTCTGACAATTTCGAAACTGTACAAAGTCTGACTTTTTCAACTATAAACGGTAACCCATGTAACATTTTCTAAACAATGCAATGTAACCCGTTCCAAGAGTCTGACATTTTCTAGACAATACAAAGTAACCTGTTCCAAGAGTCTGACATTTTCTAGACAATACAAAGTAACCCGTTCCAAGAGTCTGACATTTTCTAAACAATTCAAAGTAACCCACTCCAAGAGTCTGACATTTTCGAAATAATACAAAGTTAACCCATTCCAAGAGTCTCACATTTTCTAAACAATACAAGGTAACCTGTTCCAAGAGTTTGACATTTTCTAAACAATACAAAGTAACCATTTCCACGAGTACCAGTAACCCAGTCAGGTTATTAACGGATGCAAGTTTGGTTATCACAACAACCCTCACATAAAACCACCGAAATAAACAAGTCGAATAAGGTTATGAGAAGCATGTGTGTATATATTATGATTATAATGCAAAGAGATACAAGCTTTAGCAAAAAAAATTATAAAAAAAAACAATTTGGTCTGTTGCTAGGTTACAAGTTAGGAAGACACGAGGAACAAACAGTGCAGTTGCATGGGGTTGACAGAGACGCTCTTTGTCACGTCACCAAGCCAAACCGTCTTACCATATATGGGTAACAACAAGAACTGGATTCCTGTGCAACAGATATCAAATGAAAACCAAGCTCTTTGTTAATCAAGTGTCTTTGCAAAAAGAAACATTGCTACACCTGTATCAGGCACGATAAAAAATTAAATTAAAATACAATTAAAAAAAAGATGGAAGAAGAAGAAAAGAAACAAAACAAAGAACAACAAAACTCGGTGTACAGTCATAGAGAAGAAATAAGATCACACAAAACTGACAAAAACAACTTCGGTGTGCATTTACGGACAAGTGACAAAAACAACTTCGGTGTGCATTTACGGACAAGTGACAAAAACAACTTCGGTGTGCATTTATTAAGAAGTGACAAGAGCACATACAAGAAAACTAATTATACAAAGAGGAGGCTGAGAAAGAGGTGACGTGGCTGAGAGGTTAACACCGTGGTCTTGGGATCGAGAGGTTGTAGGTTCAAATCCTGGTTCAGGCAATAACACAACTATTTTCCTATTTTTAGTCTGAAGAGGTGGTAGACTCAGCATCTAGTCCGCCAGGAAAGAGAGAGAGGGGGTGGGGGGGGGGGCAACAAAAAACGGAAGAAGAGAGAAGCACACACACAGAATTAAACACCCCAGTCTTGTGTGTAACGAACGTCGCCACAATAACGTACATATGGCAGCAGAAAAAAGAGGTTAGACAGAAAGGGAGGAAGGCAGGAAGGAAGAAGAAAAAGAAAGGGGGGTGGGGGGAGGACAGAAGAAGAAGAAGAAGAAAACAAGAAAACAAAGAAGAACAAGAAGATGGAGAAGCAGAAAAAAGCAATATAGTTCTGTGTTACAGTTAATGGGTTATTTATCTCAGAAATGTGACTGCTGGCCATTTTCTGTTTGCTACACGAATCGCGGCATTCGATATTGAATGTTCGCAAAGCCGTGGGGGTGTGAGGGTGGGGGTGGGGAGAAGGTGGGGAGGGGGAGGGCAGGGGGCGGCGGTGGTAAGGGGGATGGGGAGTGTGTGTGGGGGGTGGGGGGGGGGGGGGGGGGGGGGCAGCTAGGTTTGTTTAGCTGTGTTTAGGTGAGGACAGAGAGAGGAAACCCGATGTTTCAGCTTTACTCATAAAGAGATTCAGGCTCTGCTGAAACTCACTTGAAACAACAATGGCTTGCTACGAGTAAAAAACCAAACAGCAGCTACCAATATACCGTCACATTTCGCATCACACAACGGCCAAAACAGCGTGTGAATGTAAAGAAGGAAAGCATTCAGCGAGTCACACACACAGACCTCCCTTTGTCCTACAAGTGTCCCTAGACCCTGTGTTTCTGACGCAGTGTGTGCAGTGTGTGCAGCGACAGACGGCATGCGTGCCACGGGACGCACGCTGCAACGTGCAGGCCTGCTTCAGTCGGACAGGCGGAAACATAACGTCGCCTTAGGTCAGCGACAGCGACACCTGCTGGCCACCTGCACAGCAGCCAAGAAGTGGCCAAACCAGACGGAGGGACAGGCAGGTACAGACCACGGGAAGGGCGAAAACCGGACAGACGACAGGCGGCCAGTTCTTGGATCTGAACGTTCTGCCAGCCGCACAGGGTAGGCAGACAGAGGGACGGACAGACAGACCACAGGACAGACCACAGGGTAGGTAGACAGAGGGACGGACAGACAGACCACAGGGTAGGTAGACAGAGGGACGGACAGACAGACCACACGGTAGGCAGACAGAGGGACGGACAGACAGACCACACGGTAGGCAGACAGAGGGACGGAC
>JABMCL010000657.1:722500-792500 GCA_018857735.1 Alviniconcha marisindica
GTGTTGACTTAACAGCTGTCAGACGGACAACCCGTGTTGACTTAACAGCTGTCAGAGACGGACAACCCGTGCGACTAACATCTGTGTCGGACGCACAACCCGTGTTGACTAACAGCTGTACGAGACGGGTCCGGACAGTTGGTTGTAGGTCGGCAGGCTGTGTGGAAGGAACATTGATGACGTGGTGCCGTTTGTAAATCTGCATCACGTCTGTACGGGTCTCAGAGACCAGCTTTTGTAGTAATGGTGAGTGTGTGTTGTGTGTGTGTGTGTGTGTGTGTGTGTGTGGTGTGTGTGTGTGTGTGTGAGAGAGGGTGAGAGAGAGAGAGAGAGAGAGAGAGAGAGAGAGAGGAGAGAGAGAGAGAGAGAGAGAGAGAGAACAAATATAGCTCAAACAGACACTTCCTTTAGTTCAGAGCCAGAAACATCCATCCCGTGTCTGGGTGTAGGCAAGCAAAAGCCAGTGGCTGAGTGCACACCTTTCGGGCACACACTCATGAAACATTGACCGACAGCCCACACCTCCAGCAAAGTCCCTACTTCTCTTCCTACTGTACCCCTCACTGCCACATCGTCACAACACGACAAGCGGCAGCATCTCACGGAACTCTACCTTAACGTCGCCCCCCCCCCCCCCCCCCCCAACTGATCCACTCATGATGAGGAAAGAACTGTTTTCTCCGACAACACATTGGGTGTGGAGACTCCTGGGAACTCCAACACGTCTGCAGTCTGTCACTTTCCATGGCAGGAGCGATTGCCAGGACTTTTGCCAGCTTGTCCGGTGAAGTTACCCCCCCCCCCCCCCCCCACACACACACACACTCAACACAGTTCCCGTTGCCAGGGTCGGTGGTGCATGTGAATGATGTAACTGCATCGTGATGCCATGGAATGTGGAAGAGTAATTATTTATTATGCAGCGTGGCGCCTGCACCCAAGGCAAGCCCGAAGTGCACGACACAAAACAATAGGGTCGACACTCGTGTACAGAACCGAGAGAACAATGAAACCTACATATAACACTTCATTCAACGTTCTTTACATCCCTTGCAACACACACACACACACACACACACACACACACACACACACACACACACACCCATCGCGCGCACGCACGCACGCACGCACGCACACACAGTCAGACAAACACACGTACAGACAGACAGACAGACAGACAGACACACACACACACACACACACACACATGTACAAGCACACGTGCTCACACACAATGTAGACACCACACACACACACACACACACACACACACACACACACACACACACACACACACACGCACACGTGCCCGCGCTCACACACACACACACACGCACGCACACGCGCGCGCTCACACACATACGCACACACACACACACACACACACACACACACACACACACACACACAAAGTTGATCAGCGCTCGAAAGACGTCACACCAACACAACAACGAAGACCTACGGCAAGTCTCACCTGGTCCGCCAGTAAATACAGACTGCACGAACTCCACCAGCGGCCCAACTACAACTCTCAGATACACCCATAAAACATTCACAGCCAGCCGACACCGCCACTTCAGTTTTGATCTAAGGACTGCCTTATGTCCGTTCCAAACCGTTGACAACGCCAGCGTTTCAACTGCTCCAGGACTCGCTTCCCTGTGGCCGTTTGGATCACCCGGATTTACGGACTTCGTGTGGAATGTGTGTGAGACAACCGGCGGGATTCTGACTAGAGACCAAAAGGGTAAGAGACCAAAAGGGTAAGAGGCCAAAAGGGTAAGAGACCAAAAGACCGCCTCATCGCTACAGAACTCCAGCCTGTGACAACAACAACAAACCGAACATCACAGGGACACCAGGACAATTAAACTTTGTCAGAAATTAGTAACTGGATTTTAATGTCCTGTCAACCTCATAGTTCAGGAGCTGTGTGAGAGTCGAGGTGGCCGTCCTGGGCTGTCCGTCCTAACGAGCCTTTTGGTTTCCGTGGACGTAAAGCTATATTGAACCATGCTTCGGCACTGGTCTCAGCTTGTCCCTAATATGTCAACTGACATCTGAGGACATTAAGCAACACTATCTACCTACCTGTCAACCACACAGGGTCACCTCAGGACAATTAAACGTTGTCATAAGCAAATGCATATTTAAAATTCTTCTCATTTATAAACCCTTTCTCAAGTCAGTGCACAAAACAAATTCGTACACAAACACAAAACCTACATACACAAACATCGAACAAAGTAACGGTTTCTAAATTCGACAAACACACAGGGAATGGCCTCTAGAAACGGTTTCTAAATGCAACACACACACAGTGAATGACCTCAAGTATCGGTTTCTAAATGCAACACACACACAGTGAATGACCTCAAGTAACGGTTTCTAAATTCAACAAACACACAGTGAATGACATGAAGCAGACACCAGTGCACACCAGCATACACGGCGCAAACACGGCAGTGACTACGAGGGCACATTCTACTTCACAAGATGTGCAACATGACTACTACCGAATTGCTGACGGTATCAAGTGTTACCGTGTTACCGCCTAGCTGACTGACTGGGCAAAGGTACGTGGCTAACTGTCAGCCGCTGGCCCATCATCAGCGTACTGTGAAGCTGGCAGTCTGGCCACGACCTCACTCAGCACAACTAACGTTCCGCTTACTTACATTTACGTACCAGACAACTTTGCGGGTCGGTTTTAGACCCGTACAACTGGTAAATGATACACCAACTAAAACAAAAATTCTCCTGACCGAATCAAATTTACGAACAAAACACAAAACAGTTTTATCTAAATGTTTTTCTCAGCAAGACAGACGGTGGGTGGATGAGAGGAGCAGGGGGAGGAGGAGGAGAGGAGAGAGAGAGAGAGAGAGAGAGAGAGAGAGAGAGAGAGAGAGAGAGAGAGAGAGAGTTCCATCAAGCACACAGGATCACCCGAGCAAACACCATTCGTTCAAGATTCGTTCGTCCATTCCTATTCAGAACAGAAGTCACCAAATGACAAGTAGGCCTACAAAGCTGGCTCACAGTTCTGGACACAGCACGACCAACAACAAACACAACCAAATCAAAATAGTCAATAACAAGCAGGTCTCTGCACTGAGAGAGAGAGAGAGAGAGAGAGAGAGAGAGAGAGAGAGAAGAGAGAGAGAGAGAGAGAGAGAGAGAGAGAGAGAGAGAGAGAGACGGCCGAATCAAGTCTAACCTCTTGTTCTTGCCCGTCCGGTTTGTGCGACGTCTACGTGAGTCAGTAAAAGCGGTCACCTTTGCGCGAAGATGTGAAGTTAATTTGCGCCGTTTTTTTTGTGTTCCCCGGCTGCGCGGTGACTGCCCCTGTCCGCCGTGTAGCGGAGGAGGTCTGTCACCTTGCAAGGCAACCCTCCTCGCTCAGTCAGTTTTCAGGTCTCTTCCACTGAGGGAGTACGGGACAAGGATCAGTCCAGTTTCTGTCCTGTCTGTCCGTCCTCACCGCATCCCGTGACCAATGCGTGCACATACAATGCCAGTACCCACCAGACACACGAGTTCGCCAATATCACCCCTGTCTTGTCTGTCCCTCGTACATACGCCCCCCCCCCCCCCACACACACACAAACACACACGAGCTCGCATACTCCCCCCTCCTCTCTCTCTTTTTTCTCCCTCCTTAAACACCTCACACACATCCACAGAGAGAGAGAGAGAGAGAGAGAGAGAGAGAGAGAGAGAGAGAGAGAGAGAGAGAGAGAGAGAGAACTCGAACTCGAAACCTTTATTTTCCAAGGATTGTAGTTTAGGTTCATTTAGACTTGCCTAACAACTAGTCCTTGCTAAGCTAGTCCTTGATAAGTGAAAACTGGAGAAACAATTATATAAAAATAAAAATGTTTTACAAACTCGATTAATATTTAAACAGGATAAACAATATATAAGAGAGAGAGAGAGAGAGAGAGAGAGAGAGAGAGAGAGAGAGAGAGAGAGAGAGAGAGAGAGAGAGAGAGAGAGAGAGAGAGAGAGAAACAGGCTGCGGGCAAACAGGGACGAGAGGGACATCCCCGAATACAGAGAGCCATGCAGGCATGAACACACAACCTAACAAGCACCCAAATAAGTAAGTGCAAAAGGAATGCACGCCGAGAAAGGTCCACTGATTTATGGAGAATGTCATCACACACTACAGCGTCCTTTTCAATGTACCCCCCCCCCCCCCCCCACCACACACACGCAGAGTGACGTTGGAACAGGAACCGCGCCAAGGCAGGGGTGTGGAGGAGCGAGGGAGGTGAGGAGAAGCGGAGCGGCGGTGACGGAGTGTAAGTATAGTGAAGGATGCGCCTGTCTCGTTGTCTCCTGTGGGCGGTGGAGATTTATTGCGGCATCGCATACCCCCCCCCACCTACCCAACAGTCACACAGTGGTGCCCCCCCCTCCCCCCCCCCCCCCCATACAGTCACACCATGGTGCACTCCCTTCCGCTACACTCCGATACACTCCACTTAAACCTCGACCTCCTTAAATACAGCTCTTCCTTTGTCGTCCCCCCCCCGCCCCGTGTGTGTGTGTGCTGTGTGTCTGTGTGTGTGTGTCAGAGAGAGAGAGAGAGAGGGGGGGGGGGGGGGGTATGTCACAATCACAAACACATAATTATACGGCCCGTTTCCCGGACGTGAAAAGCCTGTTGAAAATCCGAATAGAATTCTTTATAACAGAGCTTGCTAAAACCATCTTGTGGATAATTCAGAGAGAATGATCCATGTAGTCAGCTGTCAGTTGGTCTATTTGCAACACACACACACATACACACACACACACACACACACACACACACACACACACACACACATATATTAGGCCCACTTCTGTCACGGGGCGGAGGTAGCTCAGTGGTACAGCGCATGACTCGTGATCAGACGGTCTCCGGTTCGATTCAGGCAGGAGCGGCGGGAGAATTTTCTTCTACAGGGTCAACTTTCTGTGCTGACTCTTATTTCGGTATCCGTTCCACCGAACACCATGTTGTGTATTGCCGCAGCAGCACGTAAAAGATCCCGGTCATTCTGCTAAAAGTGCAGGTGGCAGGTTACAGCTAAGCACACATGCACACTACGTATGTTGCATCGAATAAAATGTTGTGCATAGCTGGTTGTAATGAACACACAGGATGTTCACAGAGATGGCAGCAGTTTCACGTGGCACCAGCCATGCAACAACCGCGCTAGGTAAAGCTACAGTCACTCATTCAAAGTCGCATACGACTAGAGAGCAGTGGATCTGTTCGGAAGCTGAGAATAACGTTAAATAAACACGATCACTTTATCTCCCACAGGAATGTCCGACATAGCTTTGTTGTGTAGAATACAAGAATTTGTTTTAGCTGCCGAGAGAGAGAGAGGAGAGAGAGAGAGAGAGAGAGAGAGAGAGAGAGAGAGAGAGAGAGAGAGAGAGAGGACTTATTCATTTAGGTTATTGCCCCTCACGAAGGGGTGCAGGTGGATGACCTATCAACTCACAGTACATACTATAATTATGCATATGAACAGGAAAACCAACAAACCAATGACAATGTGCTTGAAACGTGCTCGTGACTTAAAGTGACAGTGTGTTTGAATTAAGAACTTAGAGAGAGTGCGCCTTTAAGTCAAAGAAGAAACATTTACCCCAAAAGGCGTTAAGATCTCTCTTTGACATGGTCATAGTAGACAGTATTCAAATCTTTAATGGGAAAGTGCAAAAAATGCAGGACAGTAACAGACGGTGTGTGTGGGGCAGTTATTAAGCTTACGTCACCCTGCCTATGCTCTACGTCCGCTCCCTTCACACAACTCCTTTGTTGGCTTCATACAAAGGAACCCGGCCCTTCGCTTCTAGGAGCTTCAGCACTCTTGTATTAGCCAGCGAAAGAGGTGTTCCCCATACAATACACAATAGCCACATATTACCTTCGTGTCGCAGGGATTCTTCACAACAAATTTCACCTCGACAGGTTCAGCGGGTGGATCACACCAAGTTCACCTCGACAGGCTCAGCGGGTGGATCACACCAAGTTCACCTCGACAGGCTCAACGGGTGGATCACACCAAGTTCACCTCGACAGGCTCAGCGGGTGGAGCGCCAAGGCGTGACGTTGACACAGACAGAGCCACAGACAGAGCCTTCCTTATTATAAGATTATGTATATACTGTCTGACTGGTTCTGTCCATCAGTCTGTCTGTCTGTGATGACGTCAGAGCACGCGACGTTCAAATTCTGCCCTGCTGTCCAGTGCTTGTCCAGTGGCTGTGCTAATCCCCGCTTCCGTGTCCGTCAGGGCCTTGATACATCATAATAATCCCCTTCTCAACTCCACCAGGGCTTTGATCCTCCACTTATGTCACCGGTCCCACGGGGCCACAAGTGCCCCCAGCGCAGCAGCCTCGGCCTGTCCGTCAGTTGTCGCACTCCGTAATGGGCGTGCCCGGCATAGCATGCACGGCTTTGGCGTCCCGCTTAACAGGTAAGTTCCCCCCTCCTCCCCCATCCTGAACAGGTAAGTTGCACACCGCCCCCTCTCTGTCCTACCCCGCACAGCTTCCAGACGTGGGATGGGGGTAGGTTGGGGGGGGGGGGGGGGGGAGGCAGGGAGAGGGGCTGACGATGTTGTTGTCAACTCGGATTTGTTTCTCGCGAAATGAGAGCTATCGCTCTGAGGTTTGTAAATACTGATGATGATGATGAACATAATGTTCTGTGCCGCGGTTCAGTTTCATAGCAAAGAGCTGTAAGATAAAACGTAGACGGACAACGGAGTCTGCGGCTTCTCTGTGTAACTGGATAGCAGATGCGTGGTAAGTAATACAAGGAGCTGTGTACACAGCCGATAAACCGTTTTCCTCAGATCCATACCCGCAAGCCCCCCCCACGCCTCAGCGATGGCGTTCTGCCCGACGATATTCACCACGATGACAAAAAACGGCAGAGATGGTTGTCATATATCAGTAGGCGTTTGACAGTTACTGCTTGCTCTAAACGGTTTGTCAATCGTGGTAAGTTCAGGGCGAATAACACCACACAGATCGATGCGAAGCGCGATGCACGTGCTGTCACTGTGGGTGGAGGACAGTGCACACATCAGCGGTAAAACAGGAAAGGTTAAAAGGGACACCTTTTTCTGTTTGAAATAGTGATACAAGTCCTAAGGCTTTCCTCGCTCGTTCTGTGTGCTCGATAAAAAGTACCAGGCTTCCACTGATCCCAATGGTACCTACACACACGCGATACTGACTTTGTAAACTTTTGTTTTGGGTCATTTGAAAAACGGTTGACTTTATGTTTCACTAATGGATCAGTGGAAAAACGGTTGAACTTTGCCATGAAACAATGAAATTGTTTTTAATCTGTTTCAGTAAAACGTACCCGGCTTTCTTTGCCTGGTCAGCTATTTATGACATTTAGTACATGAGGACAGTACAGGAGGACAGTACAGGGGGACAGTACAGGGAGACAGTACAGGGGGACAGTACAGGAGGCCAGTACAGGGGGACAGTACAGGGGGGACAGTACAGGAGGACAGTACAGAAGGACAGTACAGGACAGTACAGAAGGACAGTACAGAAGGACAGTACAGGAGGACAGTACAATAGGGCAGTACAGGAGGACAGTACACTAAGGAGGACAATACAGTAGGACAATACAGAAGGACAATACAGAAGGACAGTACAGGGGGACAGTACAGAAGGACAGTACAGGAGGACAGTACAGAAGGACAGTACACGAGGACAGTACAGAAGAGAGCAGGCTATCGGGGTTACCCCTTGTTCAAATGACAAAAGGAAAACCGTACAGTTATTAATACAATGAAGCAAACAATGAGAAGCAGGATAGAAATGTTTTAGAGAAAACAGCCTGTGAGTGGAAACAGACGAATTGCCCTCAGTCAGTCAAGCTGTCCAAAGCGCACGAGACATCCCGGGGACAGCTGCATCAGATATCAATCTGTCTTAATCATGTTTTGCTCTAATGTAATTGAAAATGTGCGTGTCACTGAGGTAAAAGCGTTCCTTTAAACCCTTCCTGTGTTTCATATTTTTTTCACAACGCCGGCAGTCAATTCTGTTTCTTTTGTTTTTACAGAGATAAGAGCGAAATGAACACAACCTGCACAGATTACTGTATATCTCAGTGTGTGGCGGACAATACGGAGATCAGCGCTCAACCAGCAGGACGATGCAGACATTGCTGGTTAAGAGGGGCATCTGGTCAAGCAGCTACGACCCAAAGCGCCACACTACAGTCTGAAGCCAAGCGACGGTAAAGCACAGAATACAGTAGCTACTTGACTGTGTGTGCTGGTATCACTTTCATCCCACTTCTACACAACCCTTCCTACCTATCAGTTTCAGTGACCTCGGCGAGGTATTAGCTTACTTGTTAGCTTACTCTTGACGGCGGTAGGCTAGTTAACGTAGAACACTGTCAACCTACCCGTCATCCCACTCCGCTCACCCCCTCCCACCCCGCATCCCATTAAATACTTCCACAGATAGAAACACACCGAAACGTCATGAGCAACAAGAGCTGCAGAAGCGACAATAAACAAACAAGCACGCAAACAAGATAACGAAGAGAAAGAGGAAGTCAGTATCATTAAGGCGAAAAGTCAGAAAGGTGAAACAGCGCTCTCACCGTCGTCACCGGCGTAAGGAACCCGCCGAGATCTCAGAAGAAAACAAAAAACATCAACACCAGAAGAACATTCCCGAGTGCTTCAACTGGCGGCGCTGAAGTTGAACCGTTGCTTTACGATCACAGAAACAGCAGGCTTATTAGGGACGGGAGCCCAGGACGTCCACCTCGACTTTCACACAGCTCCTGACCTCTGAACTGGCGACACTGATGCCAAACTATTCAGCCATTTATCGTTTAGCTTATGTGTCGGTGTCCACCGTGACTTCTTTATAAGAATGTAAAGCTAGCTAGATTGATTAGTTGCGTTCTTGAGTTATTTGATCAGACCAACAGTAACACACGGCGATAAAAAAATAAGTCTTTTTTTGTGCGCCTTGGTTACTCACAACTTTGATTTGCGTTTAAGCGCTTGTTCTTGTCTAACGTGCAAAGTGCTATAGTAATGTATTCTTAGTACTTATGTACTTGTTTATAAGGAATGCATTGTGTGAATGTCACTTTACTTTCTAGCCCCCAGGGACAAAATAGCTCAATAAAACCTCGAAAACCTTGAAACTTTGGTAGCGTCTGACACACACCTTACAAAGGACAGAACTGGAGAGTTCTGGAGGTCACATCAAGCACCCCAAGAGAAAGGTAAGTAAGTAACGCCCAGTCAACCAGGACGGTTATATCAGGGCGAAAAGAGAAAGATGAGACGGACCAGAAGAGAAAGGTGAGACAAAGACCTGAAGGCGAGACAAAGACCTGAAGAGAAAGGTGAGACAACGACCCGAAGAGAAAGGTGAGACAAAGAAGGGTCGAACCAGCAACAACGGGGTCGATCCTCACCTCGCCAGCCTAGCGGCGTTACCGCTGGGCCAAGCGGGTCTCGACTCTAAAACCAGCCACGGAACACAGGCCTGAGTCTGGAGGACGTCTCACGTGACATTGCCACTGCCGCACAACGACCCACTTCTCTCAGAAAAACCGAGCGAGACGGAGATGGTTGAACAGATCGACACGAAGATGTTATCGAACTAATGTCCCAGAGTGGCGGGCCCGTTGCCCAATTCTGAGGTCTCGGTGGTTTGGCGACGACCAGCGTGAGTCATACAGCAAACACCACGAGGACGAAGACAGACAGCAGACAGCAATGACAAGACTGGACGCACGATATCATCGGCAGCGTTGTCCATGGGGTTCTGAATGGAACGCCTGCTGGAAGTGCCTGACTGACCTGCCGGCGACACTGCCGGGGTGGGTGGTGGGGGGGGGGGGGGGGGGGGGGGGGGGGGGGGGGGGGGATGTGTAAAGACTCACCCACTCCACAGTGCCATACGGCACCAAACTACCAATACCACCTACCACAGTGCCATACTGTAGCAAACTACCAATACCACAGTGCCATACGGCAGCAAACTACCAATACCACAGTGCCATACGGTAGCAAACTACCTATACCACAGTGCCATACTGTAGCAAACTACCTATACCACAGTGCCATACTGTAGCAAACTACCAATACCACCTACCACAGTGCCATACGGCAGCGACCTGCACCTACCACCTACCACAGTTCCACTTGGCAGCAAACTACCAATACCACCTACCACAGTGCCATACGGCAGCGACCTGCACCTACCACCTACCACAGTTCCACTTGGCAGCAAACTACCAATACCACCTACAAACTATCATGTCCTAGCTGCTCAACAAGAGCCAATCAAACAAGACTAACCCTTAACGAAAAAGTTTTTTTGAAGCAACGTCAGGAGAATGGACCGTCAGCACAAAAATGACAAGACCGAAAGAACAAGTGGACCGGGCAGAAAAACATGAGAGGAGTTGGGAAAGGGGAATCAAATGACAACCCTGAGATTCCAGCCAAGGGGGTTAGGGGAACAACAGACATCCTTGGCCTCCCTTCCGGGGCGAACTGGGAGGAGAAAACAAAAACAAGCAAGCAAACAAATAAAACAAAAACAACACACACACTCGTCTGACTACGGGGAGAGAAAAAGAAAAGAAAAAAGAACCACGTCTGACTATGGGGAGAGAAAAAACACACTAAAAAACGTCCGACTATGGGGAGAGAAAAAAAATCAACAAAACACAACAAGAACCAAATCTGACAATGGGGAGAGAAAAAACACACGAGAAGCGCATGTGAATATGGGGAGAAAAAACACAACGAGAACCATGTGTGACTATGGGGAGAGAAAAAAAACAGACAAGAAAAGACAACAAGAGCCAGAGTGAGACTGTGAGGAGAGCTGTGTTTTTCCCTTGACAGGCCGAAGTGGGGATGTCCCCAGAGAGGTGTCCGTAATGACGACTCCCGCCTCCATGTTTTGTCAGGATCTGGAGAGATTTGCCCGTCTGATGGTCTTCCTATTAGTCAGACAGCCCGCCGCACAGGGAACACACACACTGGGATGAACAGTAGTCAGAGTGCGCCAGACCCGAAACTATTATGCATCCGAGAGCGAGCGAGCGAGCGAGAGAGAGAGAGAGAGAGAGAGAGAGAGAGAGAGAGAGAGAGAGAGAGAGAGAGAGGAGAGAGAGAGGGAGAGAGAGGGGGGAGAGAGAGAGGGGGGGAGAGAGAGGGGGGGAGAGAGGGGGAGAGAGACAGAGAGAGAGAGAGAGAGAGAGAGAGAGAGTGTGCGGTGATGGTGGCCCGATGACTCTCTTAACTCCTGCCTCCGATCCGCAAGTGCGTGTTGTGTGCGTGTTGTGTGCGTGCGGGCGCGTGTGTGTGTCCCCGAGGGCAGTCTTACGGTTCCCGAAAACACTCTGCAATCAAGCGTTTGTGTTCACCACTATGGCCGCGTTACGAACACGTCCCGTGCCTCAGTCCGCCGTCCTCTCTCCCCAAGCCGCCCACAGCGCGAAGCGCCTGCTGCCCCGAGACAGTGACGACCTTGTCCCACGCTGGACGGAGGAGCCGAGGCATCACTTGATTCCAGAGCTCCTGCTGTGTCGCTGACCCTGACAATTACCCCGTGACGACAGTGCGCAACGAGACAGCGGCCCGAGGCGGCGCGAAGTGATTGCACGGGCAGCTCGGTGCGTCTCCTCCGCTGACCTAGAGGTCACCTCCTTCAGCCAGCAGCCTGTTTCTTGTGGCGTCCTGACGGCCCCACATCTGTCTGTCGTGTGTGTGTGTGTGTGGTGTGTGTGTGTGTGTGTGTGTGTGTGTGTGTGTGTGTGTGTGTGTGTGTAAAAATGTATATTATAATAAGAGAATCCCTCAACTGGGTTAGGCGTGCTAAACAGCTATTATTATTATGTTCGAGTTCCTCTGTGTGTCTGTCTCACTCTCTCTCTGAAAATATTATTGTGTATATTTATTTAAGAGAACTGTCCGCTGGAGTAGGCGTGCTAAGTAGCTATAATTGTGTGTGTGTGTGTGTGTGTGTGTGTGTGTGTGTGTGTGTGTGTGTGTGGTGGCGTGTGCGCGCGCGCGTATGTTGTTAGAACGCGTTCTGGTTTTCACCTTGTGTGGTAGACAGGCCATATACAAATCCTCTTTTATTATTATTATTATTATTATTACTGTTATTAACTTAAATTTTTAAATGACTCAGAGAGAGAGAGAGAGAGAGAGAGACAGAGAGAGAGATGTTATTAAATTTTTATTAATGACTCAGAGAGAGAGAGAGAGAGAGAGAGAGAGAGAGAGAGAGAGAGAGAGAGAGAGATGTTATTAAATTTTTAAATGACTCAGAGAGAGAGAGAGAGAGAGAGAGAGAGAGAGAGAGAGAGAGAGAGAGAGAGAGAGAGAGATGTTATTAAATTTTTAAATGACTCAGAGAGAGAGAGAGAGAGAGAGAGAGAGAGAGAGAGAGAGAGAGAGAGAGAGAGAGAGAGAGAGATGTTATTAAATTTTTAAATGACTGAGAGAGAGAGAGAGAGAGAGAGAGAGAGAGAGAGAGAGAGAGAGGGAGAGAGGGAGAGAGAGAGAGAGAGAGAGAGAGAGAGAGAGAGAGAGAGAGAGAGAGAGAGAGAGAGAGAGAGAGAGGTAAAACGCAAAAGGATGAGACCGAGGGACAAGAGAAAGTGATACTTTCTGTGGGAACAAGAATCCCCCAGTTTACCCCAGACGTCTTTGAAGTTGACGGCACAGAATGATGGAAGGCTCTCTGAAACTGAAGCCACTAAGAAAATGACCCGAACAACAGTAACAATGGACAAGAACCCCGCTGTCTTTGTTGGTCGCTTTTATATAGCGCTGTTCTCCGCTCTCTTGAAAGTAATCAGCTGATAATTAACTGGAAATTATATTCACTGTGGGACACTTTCGGTTACAGTGTTTGACTGTGGAGGGAAAGAAAAACCCGAGAAAAACGGGTTGTGTTTCACTTGCCCTTCACTGAAATGGCAGGAACAACAGCAACGACAAAAACGACAACAAAACACCAGTCGATGAAGAAGAAAAAGAAGAAGAAGAAGAAGAGCAAGAAGAAAGTATTAAAACAAGCAAACAAAGACCAGCAGCAGCAACAAAAACTGACAACGGGGCGGGGGGTGGGGGGTGGGGGGTGGGGGGAGTGGGGGGGGTGGGGTGGGGAGTGGGGGGTGGGGGGTGAGGGGGGGGGGTATTTGATATTTCAACGAACGTTCTCGGTCAGCTATGGTGCTAAGGATTACTATCGACGTCTGATCAAACAAAGAAACAAACACAAAAACAATACACAGTTCCGAATGGGGCACGTGCCAAGGTAACGATCAAATGGAAGATAAAATTATTTTTTAAAGTCTTCCACTCACCGAGCTGTCAATCACCTCCGTGCTGCCAGGACATGTATCGCAACTACCATCGACACAGACCTCAGCGGTCAGTACACTAAGATCACAAAAGTCCGGACAAGCCTATGCCGAAAGATCAGTGCCTTCTGCACAGGGTACCTACTGCACTGAGAAGCACCCACTGCATTGAGGGGGTACTTACTGCCCTGAGGGGGTACCCACAGCACTGACAAGGTACCTACTGTACTGAGGGGGTACCCACAGTACTAACAGGGTACCTACTGCACTGACAGGGTACCAACTGCACTGAGGGGGTACCCACAGTACTAACAGGGTACCTACTGCACTGACAGGGTACCAACTGCACTGAGGGGGTACCCACAGCACTGACAGGGTACATACTGCACTGACAGGATACCTACTGCACTGACAGGGTACCAACTGCACTGAGGGGGTACCCACAGCACTGACAGGGTACCTACTACACTGACAGGGTACCCACAGCACTGACAAGGTACCTACTGCACTGAGAGGGTACCCACACCACTGACAGGGTACCAACTGCACTGAGGGGGTACTCACAGCACTGACAGGGTACCTACAGCACTGAGGGGGTACCCACACCACTGACAGGGTACCTACTGCACTGAGGGGGTGCCCACACCACTGACAGGGTACCTACTGCACTGAGGGGGTACCCACACCACTGACAGGGTACCTACAGCACTGAGGGGGTACCCACACCACTGACAGGGTACCTACTGCACTGAGGGGGTACCCACACCACTGACAGGGTACCAACTGCACTGATGGGGTACCCACACCACTGACAGGGTACCTACAGCACTGAGGGGGTACCCACAGCACTGACAGGGTACCTACAGCACTGAGGGGGTACCCACAGCACTGACAGGGTACCTACAGCACTGAGGGGGTACCCACAGCACTGACAGGGTACCTACTGCACTGATGGGGTACCCACAGCACTGACAGGGTACCTACAGCACTGAGGGGGTACCCACAGCACTGACAGGGTACCTACTGCATTGATGGGGTACCCACAGCACTGACAGGGTACTTACAGCACTGAGGGGGTACCCACAGCACTGCACTGAGAGCCTCCTACTGCACTGAGACTGCGGGGTAAACCACAACTCCGTGTTTCCTGCCCCTACCTCCCCCCCCCGCCCCGTCCCAACCGACAGTTGCCGCATCCTCCCACGCCCCAGCTCCGCTCGCCGCCACACTCCCCGCCTTTGAAGGCTCGAGACAGAAGGGATCTAATCTTTGCCCTGTCACTCAAACTTCAGCGCGCGCAAGGCGATGCGGCACGTGCAGAATTCAAATGGAGGTGCTCCACGCGTCTCGAGGGACCGATCACGATCCGGTGGAGTGACGGTGCATGCAGCGTGCTAGCGGTGGACTGTGCCGACACCACCGAGTGACGCAAATCAATTTGTTCCGGCTTCTTGGCGACTTAAGCCCGGCACTGCGGGCCCTGGCAACGCCGGACAATCCGCCAGGTTGACGCTGTGCTGATGGGGATGATGGTGGCGGGACATGGTACAGTGGGCGTGATGGCGACAGTCAGCGTGGGCCGTGTCAAAGGTCTTGCACAAGACTCTATCGGTGGATGGCTGAGACGATGACCGTCATTTCACGCTGGAAAACCTCGTCTTTGGGACCATCACCAACAAAACGAGACACGCGGGTATAGGTAAAGACATACACTTTGAGGTAAATACACAAGTATAAGTCAAGAAACACAAGTATCGGTAAGGAAATATTTGTTCCCCGTCCCCCAATCTCCTAGGATCTCTGTCGCCGCCAGCACCTCAGCGTTCAGCCAGTCTAAGGAACGAACTAACCGCAGGACCCTTTGGCGAAGGACAGAAACGGTCACTCTATGCAACTGAAGTAAACTGTCACCATGGCCTGTTACTGGTCTACAGCCCGCCCTTGGTTTCAACAAAAACAACAACAACAACAACAAACCACTGCGTCGACCAGCGCCCTGCAGTGTGTGTTTCAATGCCACTCTCCAGCAAGCTGGTTGTGTGGCATCCACACAGGTCATGGAAAAGTACCACGCAAGGGCAGACGCGTGTCACGAAGCACGGGCAGAAACCTTCCATCTTTCCATCTACAGAGCAGAAACCAGTGAAATCCGACAGGAAATGAAGTAGTTGTACAGTAAGTAATGTTAAAAGGACAACTTCAGTTCTCCCACGAGCGCTGCTCACGCAAAAGATTGCTATATGTCAATGACCTGTGTGGTGAAATGGGACACCTTCCTCTTTGCATGACTAACGTCAAGGGGACATCACCCTCCTTGCATGACAAACGTCAAGGGGACATCACCCTCTTTGCATGCAAACGTCAAGGGTACATCACCTTCCTTGCATGCTAACGTCAAGGGGACATCACCCTCCTTGCATAGTAAGTAAGTAAACATGGTGCTTAACGTCCACAGAAACCATGAGGCTTATTAGGGACGGGGAGAAGGGGTTATGGAGGTGGGGGTAGAGGGAGATTATATACCTATCGCTACACTGTCACCACTAGAATGACTTTTGCATTAAGGTGGGCAGCGATGAGAGCCATTTTAATATTTCATAATTGTGAGGGACAAAGTCACAAACCACAACTTTTGAAGAGAAAGGAGAGCCGAAGCAGATTCGAACCGAGGTCCTTCTGCTTACCAGCCTAACGCCTTACCGCTAGGCCAAACGGGCTCACCTCCTTGCATGGTTAAAGGCATGGGGACCTCACCCTCCTTGCAAGGTTAATGTCAAGGGGACACTACTCTCCCAGCAAGGCTAACGTCATACGTCAAAGGGTTGAACTCATCCGAAGGACTGATGAACCCGAGTCCAACACCTGAGACTAAAGATGAGCGGTGGGGGGCGGGGGGAGGTGGGGGGGGGGGGAGCAAGGTGACTGTATAAACATGATTCAACCCCCCCCCCCCCTCCCGCAAGTTGCATTCCATTCCAGCGCCTTACCCACCGCACACCACGCCCCCTGGCGATGCACACACCGCCAGTCCCGTTCCATCCGTTGGTGCGCTTGCCTTTCTAAAATGCCCTTATTCATTATGCCTTTAGCCTAAAGAAAGGAAAAACAACAACAACAGTTACCCCTATAATAAACAATCCCTTATCGTAACGAGCACTCAAAAAGGGAAAGAGGGAAGGAATGTAAGAATCCCCCCCCCCCCCCCCCCCCCCCCCCCCCTCATCTGCCCACCGCCAGCATCACTGGAGCTTTTGGCCGAAACGCCGTGAAGGGAAATAAGAAGACGTCAAGTTACACTCGGGGGTTCACTCCCCTCTCGCCAGCCGTGTGCGCCACCACGAACTCGCCGAGTTCATTACCTCCCCTGAACAAAGACTCATTAGACACGGGTTAATCCCCCTTACGTCTGGCTCCTGACGCCCCATGCAATGAGCGTGGACACACAGGACGCCGGCGCTGCGCTGCGGATGCAGCAGGACGAGGTGGGGGCACGGACCCAGAGGGTTGCCGCGTCTGGGCCTGGACCTCGGGAGTCCCTTGTGAAATTTCAATGCGTTTCTTTCGTTTCCCTCTCCAGTGTGTCGTTTATTGTGTCATTTCTCTCTCAAGTGTGGCGTTTTTGTTTCATTTCTCTCTCCAGAGTGTCGTTTTTCACACATGCTATTGTCTAATTTTCAAGTAACGCAACTATTCAACTTTGTGCCATTAGCCGGCAATTGGGGAAGGAATGGAATCTAGGTGAAGAGAGGCTAAACAAATACACACAACATATGCAGGGACACGCTGTGGTTTCCCTTTGAAATCCTCAGAGATAAGGCACCAACCAACTCTCTCTCCCCCGCTCTCCCCCCATCCACCCACACACACAAAACTACAAAACTACAAGGCCCCCCTCCCATTTCACACAGGCACAGAAACGGTTTCGCTGGAATTACTATGCTGTGACGACCTCAGGGCGCAATCCATTAAATGTAGCCACGATGCCTAGGTATGACTAAGAGGCGTGTAGATCAGTGTGAAATGTGTCATGACTCTGTCCCCTGACCTCTGCACTGTCAACACATAGGATACTGCTTTGGTTTGGGCTGGGTCGTAATATACTGACACCAGCGAGAACACCCAGGCTTGGGCTGTGTCACAACACACTGACATCAGCAAGAACACCAAGGCTTGGGCTGTGTCACAACACACCGACAGCAGCAAAAACACCAAGGCTTGGGCTGTGTCACAACACACTGACACCGGCAAAAACACCAAGGTTTGGGCTGTCATAACACATTGACACCAGCAAGAACACCAAGGCTTGGGCTGTGTCACAGCACACTGACATCAGCAAGAACACCAAGGCTTGGGCAGTCACAACACAGTGACATTTTAAGCTGCATTAAAATGGTGCTGTGCACTGCACAGATCTGTTGGGACTGTCTTTAGCCATGATCAGTTCCTTGCGTAACAGGACCCACCCTCCAGAAATGGAGACAAATTCTCCGAAGACGGCATGCGGCTGCCCATGCTACGGGGTAATAAATACACAAAACAAGCGCGGTCACACACACAATCCTTTCACCCCATGTAACGCATCTGACAATGTATACATACAACTGTATTTACCGGGTGGCCCCCAGAGTGTCGTACTGAGGACCGTTACAGCAACAGCAGCAGGACAGCCAGCAGGCCCACAGCTCGAACACTGAAGATCCGTGCACAGTGTGCCCGCCGTAAAAATCATAAAACGAGATGATCACGGGATGGGCTTGCTGGTCGCCAAGTTCGAGTTCAATGTTACTTTACGTCCACAGAGACCACAAGGACTATTAGGGACGGGGAGCCCAGGACGGCCACCTTGACTTTCGCACAGCTCCTGAGCTCTGTCCTTCATGTTCAGTGTTGCTTTATGTCCACAGAGACCGTAAGGACTATTAGTATTAGGAACGGGGAGCCCAGAACGGCCACCTCGACTTTCACACAGCTCTTGAGCTCTGTTGGTGGCCAACATGTACACGTCAACACACATCTCCTGAGCTCTGTTGGTGGCCAACATGTACACGTCAACACACAGCTCCTGAGCTCTGTTGGTGGCCAACAGACACGTCAACACACAGCTCCTGAGCTCTGTTGGTGGCCACCACAAAGGCGTCAACACAGTCTCCGCAGCAGCACTATTAAAGAGGGGTTCCCTTTAAGGTGTCATCGCCCTCCTCCTCATCGCCCTCATCGCCCTCCTCGCGGCCCCGTAGTTCCCAGGAACAATGCCAGACAAGCGACTGGGAGGGGGAGGGTGGAGAGGCGGAAATAATCAACAGTATCAGGTGATGACTGAACACTGACCAGTCCCCATGACGTCACGTTGGCCCGATTTGAGCGACGGAGCGGCTTTGAAAGGCGCGCCCCTGAAAGGCGGAAAGTGACATGGCGGCGACATTACCGCTGCCTCACCGCCTGCCGTCTTGGAGCCTCCGCCTCGTGAAGCCGGGCCAGGTTGGAATCTTCGCCTCTTTGCTAACCAGGCTCAAAGTCCAGCGTGTGACATTACAGTGTCATTGAGGCCTCTCTGGCAACAAGCAAGACGGAGGTTCCCTATATCCACATCCACAGGAAAATCGCTCACCGACACGTGAAACCGATATGAAATTCGAACCAGATTGAAGCGTCCATGGCTTGTGTAGAATCAACAAACAGAGTGAACAGCACTCAACTGACCTCACACATGTAACAAGGGACACAACACAGGCTTGAATCGCACATGGTAATCATCACCTGGTATGCGAGTAAGTACAAAATACATCAATTCTATACCAGAGAGAGAGAGAGAGAGAGAGAGAGTAAGCTGGTGTTTAACGCCCAGTCAACCATTACCAGGGCGATACACATTTTGTCATTACACAATATATATTAAAAATATGTATGTGCTAAAACTGATACTATTTCTTGAAATAATATAGAGACGGTGCTGTAAAATGGCTCTCTCTTGTTTCCATAAAATCAGAACAAGTAATTAAAACATGTTCAATAGATAGTCTTTCATTGCATGCGATGCACATTGGCGCTTCCTCATCCTTTAATAAAAAGGAGAGAGAGAGAGAGAGAGAGAGAGAGAGAGAGAGAGGACACTGAAAAGCAAAAAGAAAAGAAGATCGAACGAGCGAAAGAAGGAGTAAAGAGAAAACGCGGGACATATCTAGAAGAATGCACATCTACTTCAAAAACCAAGCACAACTTACCGATCCGGCCACTGCGATACGCAGACGTCAGTCCCCATTAAACTCTTCTTTTTTCTTTCTTTTCCACCTAGAAAAGCCTACTCTGTCAGTCGTTTCAGCACGGATAACCCGAGGCACCGTAGCCGGATGGAGACAGGTCTTAACGCTCTCAGCCACCATACATTTGCATTAGCCCCAGAGTTTCCCACTGCTTGCGCCGCTGGCGGATCTCGTAAAACGACGCGCAGTGCTTCGCTCCCTCCTGCCAACGACGGACACAGTCTGGCTCTGCCGCCTCTCCATCTGATCATGGAAATCTAGCCGTCAGCCCGACTCCACAGGTCAGCAGACCGACACACAGGCCAGCGAGAGACAGACACCGAATTCGTGTATTATTAAAGGGGCAGTGACAGGTCACGTCCTTAACTGGCGCAATGTGTCAACAATTCGCGGTCAACCACCTGACTTTGTGTCAACAATTCGCGGCCAACCACCTAACTTTGGGTGTCAACAATCAGCAGTCAACCACCTGACTTTGGGTGTCAACAATCAGCAGTCAACCACCTGACTTTGTGTGTCTCCATTTATCCAAAACAGGCCACGTTTAATAATAATAATAATAATAATAATAATAATAATAATAGCGGTCATTTCTATAGCGCCGTATCTCCTCACTGACAAAGGTGAGCACAGAAGACGACGGAGGAGAGAGAGAGAGAGAGAGAGAGAGAGAGAGAGAGAGAGAATTCCTCTCTCCGCCACATCATTGACAAAACGAAAAAGACAACAGCGGACAAAATTTCGACAACTAAAATTATTTTCATCGTAACAAGCGGCATACCCCCCCCCCCCCCCCCCCCGAATCAAAAACAAACGAGACAAAAAACAAAACGCTGAAAAAACAACCGTCGTCATACCTGCCGTCCCCGACAACTGTAACGTCGTCACCCGGTCAAACAAACCAAGAGAAAGCCAGCAGCACCTGGACGACACTGGCTGACGAACTGGGAAAGGATGGGAGGAGGGGGGAGGGGGTGTCAGCTGCAATTTCCCCAGCGGCACAAGCAAACGCCACTGTGGACTGCTGTAAGGCTTCACCTGCTCAAGACCCACTCCCCCCCCCCCCCCCCCCACCGTCCCCCGCACAACGCCGTGTCCATAACGAGAAGCCAAACGACAACACGATTGTTAAAAAGGCGAAGTCTTGTAACAACGGCCGCGAGAGGGCCGTCCCTGCACTCCGGAAAAGAATGTCTGATCGCATTTCTCGCCAGCAGACAAACGCCGAACGAGGCCAACAGCGGGAGAGTAATCCGTACGGGGAACATTGACAGGTGTTTTTTGCTTTCTTTTTCTCACCAGAGTTTTTTTGCTACGCTGTCCGCTTTGCGACCGAGCCGTGCGTTCCGTGCAAACGGACATCGCGCAGCTTCTGCTCCTGTGCAAGCTTGGCGCGTCTGATTTGTAACGGCTTCGCCAGGCGACAGAGAGTGAGCAAAATCTCAAGCATTTAATTGGACGTGGGAAACCGCTGTGATGTCAGACCGGGGCTAAAATCAACACTGCCGTTGAAAACGAGTGGTAACTGAGATCACACTCGTTACCTTTGACTTTCAGTGACTGGAGAAAGAAAACTTCAGCAAATGTTCTTTCTCTTCACAATTGTTACGTTTTCTTCACAAATGTTACACCATTTGTTGCTGTAAAAAATAAAAAATAAAACGAGAGAGAGAGAGAGAGAGAGGAAGAGAGAGAGAGAGAGAGAGAGAGAGAGAGAGGATTAACGCTTTGATCAGATTATATATCTGTCATACAAACGCCAACCCATCAATCCAAATTTACACTTTCTTGGAAATCTTTGTCAGTGAACAGATAGGTGGGTTTATAAACAGAGGACGGTGGACGGTTGGTAAACTCTCAAAACGTGGCCCCAATGATGCCGAACAGTCGTACAGAGTCCAAGCCACATACCGTGGTAATAAAACACGCGACGGTCCAATTTTACGCTCTGTCTAACCCGAAACAAAGTGTACACGAGAGCAGTCAACGGAAAGGTGTAACCTAACAGAAGTGCTCTGGGATCACAGGCTGGGCGCAGCCTTTCACAACGTCAACACCTCACCGCGATTCCACGCTGTGCCAGTCTCACCTGGAAATTGCCTCGTCCTCGCCAGCTCCGGCTCTCACTCCCTGTCTCTCACTGCCGGGACTCCGTCCTCCACACAGCGCGCACACCCATGTTCCTCCCCCTTCGTGAAAATGTCGCAAGTTTCCAACTGACACACACAGCCCGGCCAGCAGACGACACCGTCACGGGCTCAGCTCACGCAGACGACAATCAGAGTTGTCGAACGTGATTGCAACTGCGACCTCTAGTGTTTCAGTCAACGCCACAAAGCCGCTTATAACGGTGCGGGGCTCGACGCCAAATGACGGGGTCGAAAAGGTCGCTGTCAGTTTGTTTTGTACATCTGTGGGATATTTATTCGCTGCTTAGCACAACGCGCTTCAAGGCTGCGTGTTTTCTTTTGACAGGAAGTCTACAGGCCTGTGCATAGGACTATTCGCTGTCTGTGCTGAAAGTATAATTATGTACATCGCACAAAAAGGACACTAGAACCTGGGAGAAAAGTGAGGCAATCCTTGAACGTCTGGTCTCCTTTACAAGACATT
The DNA here is from genome assembly GCA_018857735.1 of Alviniconcha marisindica. Classification (NCBI taxonomy): domain Eukaryota; kingdom Metazoa; phylum Mollusca; class Gastropoda; family Provannidae; genus Alviniconcha; species Alviniconcha marisindica. Next base: position 744,785 of record JABMCL010000657.1, read on the forward strand.
ACGTGCACCCCCCCCCCCCCACCCCACAATACTCTCTCTCTCTCACACACACACATTCTCTCTCTCTCTCTCTCTCTCTCTCTCTCTCTCACGCACACACACACACACACACACACACACACACACACACACACACAAACACACACACACACACATACAAACACACACACACACACATACAAACACACACACACACACACACACACGTCCTACACCCCGCCCCCCACATCCCCCGCCCCAATAAAAAGAAGAAGAAGAAAAAAGGAAGAAAAAATAAATAAAAATAAACAAACTGTCAGAAAGTTTCGCCAAGGACTCTTTCAGTTCGTGTTTCAGGTTTGGGATGCCGAGAGTAAACGGTAAGTCATGTTCCTCTTTTTGCCTTTGCAGCTCGAGTTGTCTTCCCTCCCGCCTTCCCTTCCGTCGGCTTGTCACACCGCATGTTCTTCTGTCCCTTGCCGTTGATGGCTGTGCACTGTCTGGTCGCGGCGCGCAGTGTCCGTGTGGAGGAGGGCCGGCCCAACAGGCAACGCGCTGTCGCTGCACTGGGCCTGGGCAGGTTACAGGTTAGGGCACGGGGCCCACGTATGCAAGTGGTTGGGTTAGGGTGCGCATAAAGAGCTCACTGGGAGGTTTGCTTTACGTCAGGTGTGAATCAGACTGGAGGCACTGCCCGATAAGCGCAGCCTAGGCAAACACTGTAACCGTCTTCTGAGAGGTCACTTAACGACGACAACAACGAACAACCAGTTTAAAAAACGTATTTTAACTATTTACCGGACTTTTATATCCCTCACACACACACACACACACACGCGCACACCCACCCCCATCATGCACTCATGTAGAAACAAACACATGCGAGCGCAGTGAGTCTGGTCGAGAGCGGAGAATAGCGCTACATAAAAAACGATCAACAACAACAACAACAACAACAACAACACACCCACACATACACATGCGCTCATAGACACTGGCGCACGTCAGGCGCGCACACACGCGCGCATACTCCCCCCCTCCCCCGCACACACACACACACACATACACACACACACACACACACACACACACACATACACACACACGCACACACACACACACACACACACACACACACACACACACACACACACACTCACGGACACACATACGTACACATACAGACACAGGCACACACACACACACACACAACTCTCTCTCTCTCTCTCACACACACACACACACACACACACACACGCGCGCGCGCGCGCGCACACATGCATACACATGCACACACGCGCGCACAACTCTCTCTCTCACACACACACACGCGCGCGCACACATGCATACACATGCACACACGCGCGCACAACTCTCTCTCTCTCTCTCTCTCTCACACACACACACAACACACACACACACACACACACGACACACACACACGCGACAGCACACACGACACACACACACACACACACGCGCGCGCGCACACATGTCACTACACACGCGCGCACAACTCTCCTCTCTCTCACACACACACACACACACACGCGGCGCGCCACACTACACATGCACACACGCGCGCACCTCTCTCTCTCCACACACACGCGCAAGCACACATGCATACACATGCACACACGCGGCACACATCTCTCTCTCTCTCTCACACACACACACACACACACACACACACACACACACATCACGGACACACTACTAACATACACAGCCCACACACACACACACACACACACACACACACACACCACACACACACAACTACACACACACACAGCACACACCCCCACACATACACACACACACCCAACCCCACACACACACCCACACATGCATACACATGCACACACGCCGACACAACTCTCTCTCACACACACACACACACACACACACACACACACACACACACACACACACACACACACACACACACACACACTCTCTCACACACACGCACGCACGCACGCGCGCGGGATTCTTCCTCCGTTTACATTTCAATAAAAACCACAGCCCACTTACACAGTGTTGTTGCGGAGTGTAACCACGGACTCCCCCAGGTGTAACCAACCGTTCACACATGATACACCGGAATCAAACACACCGCCCCTCCCCACTCTAACCACAAACCGCACTCCGTCTTCGGAAAGAAAATACTACCAACTGGCCACATCAACACAGCAAGCTTACAATGTACACAGCACGGAGCTTATCAGCTCCACTACGCAGCGGCGCCAAATCCCGGGTCACGTAAGGCTGACGAACCCCCCACACAATGAGCAAAGCCGATCGAGACATTAGCTGCACACACGCTGTGTAATTGACCCCCGGCTAGGGTGCCAACGGTGAAACATACCTTGCTTCAACTCAAGTGGTCATTAAGGGTCAACCGACTCCGGGCGAACCCTCCCGGCGGTCACTTTTGTCCGACCCCAGTGCCGCTGGACCACGCGCCGGCGGTCGGAGTTCTTGGCTCAGCGGTTAGCCGAGAGCAGAGATTAAGGTTCGGCGGCGCGGAACTAAGTCGTGGTCTCGTCACGGACTCTACGCTACAGTGGCGGGCTGGCCAACAGCGGTGACAGCGACTCCGTGGCGGGTGGCAGCGCGGAACGGTAGTCTGCGAAACTGGCCTGCAGGAAGTTTGACTGTCGTCAGTGTTCGGCAGCTACCGATGGCACTGCTTCCTTTTGCTTCCGGCATCAGGCAGGCGCAGCCATCACCTGTAGCTATCTTACTCTGCCAGTACCCACCTTGCCTTTCGCTTCCAGCATCAGACAGGAGCAGTCATCACCTGTAGCTATCTTACTCTGCCAGTACCCACCTTGCCTTTCGCTTCCAGCATCAGACAGGAACAACTATCACCTGTAGCTATCTACTGTCTCTGCCAGTACCCACCTTGCCTTTTGCTTCCAGCTACAAGACGAGAACAGCCATCACCTGTAGCTATCTTACTCTGTCGGTACCCACCTTGCCTTTTGCTTCCAGCACCAGACAAGAACAGCCATCACCTGTAGCTATCTACTGTGCCTGCCAGTACCCACTGTGCCTGCCAGTACCCAGTCTGCCTTTTTGCTCCCAGTACCGTAGACAGTATAGTTTACAATCTACTGTTGCTGTATACTGTCTCTGTCGGTACCCAGCTGGCCCTTTGCTCCCAGTACCGTCGACAGTATAGTTACTATCTACTGTTGTTGTATACCGTCTCTGCCAGTACCCACTTTGCCCTTTGCTCCCAGTACCGTCGACAGTATAGATACTATCTACTGTTGCTGTATACTGTCTCTGCCAGTACCCACTTTGCCCTTTGCTCCCAGTACAGGAGACACTACAGCTATCTACTGTAGCTGTCTACTGTAGCTGTCTACTGTAGCGGTCTACTGTAGCTGTCTACTGCCCCTGAATGGTCGAACGCTTTATCTAACTCTGAATGGTTAGATAGTAATTATAACTCGGAATGGTCAGACCGACTATTTTAACTCTAAACGGTCAGCCAGACAATTTTAACTCCAGTGAGTAACTTGGTGTTTTACGCCCAGTCAACCAGTACAGTTATATCACAGCGAATTTTAACTCCAAATGGTCAGACAATAATTTCAACTCTGAATGCTAAGACAGTAATGTTAACTGGCGCTAATACTGTCAAATGCAACCGGAGGTAAAAGCAGCAGTCACGACCAGAGAATATCCACAGCCAGACAACACACACACACACATGCTGTGTCACGATGGGGGCTGCAGCAGACCACTAGACGAGGCGGCCGGACCACGCCACATCGGGGCGGCTGGGCCACGCCACACCGTGGAGGCCGGACCACGCCACATCGGGGCGGCTGGGCCACGCCACACCGTGGAGGCCGGACCACGCCACATCGGGGCGGCTGGGCCACGCCACACCGTGGAGGACGGACCACGCCACATCGGGGCGGCTGGGCCACGCCACACCGTGGAGGCCGGACCACGCCACATCGGGGCGGCTGGGCCACGCCACACCGTGGAGGCCGGACCACGCCACATAGAGGCGGCTGGACCATGCCACACGGGGGTGGCTGCATCTGCCCAGCGCCCACTCGTCAGACCGGAAGTCGACCGACGCCGGAGGACCGGGACGTGTCCTCGTTCTCAGCTGTTAGTGGCTTAGTGGACTGGCTGTTGGTGGCTTAGTGGACTGGCTGTTAGGGGCTTAGTGGACTGGCTGTTAGCGGCTTAGTGGACTGGCTGTTGGTGGCTTAGTGGACTGGCTGTTAGTGGCTTAGTGGACTGGCTGTTGGTGGCTTAGTGGACTTGCTGTTAGCGGCTTAGTGGACTGGCTGTTGGTGGCTTAGTGGACTGGCTGTTAGTGGCTTAGTGGACTGGCTGTTGGTGGCTTAGTGGACTGGCTGTTAGGGGCTTAGTGGACTGGCTGTTAGCGGCTTAGTGGACTGGCTGTTGGTGGCTTAGTGGACTGGCTGTTAGTGGCTTAGTGGACTGGCTGTTGGTGGCTTAGTGGACTGGCTGTTAGTGGCTTAGTGGATTGGCTGTTAGGAGCTTAGTGGACTGGATGCTGGTGCCTAGTGGACATTGGGCGGCGAGGTCCGGGTCCAAGGCGGAAGAGCTGGCAGGGCAGCGCTGTCCCGACGGCAGACAGACAGAGAGACAGACAGACAGACAGACAGAGAGACAGACAGACAGAGAGACAGACAGACAGAGAGACAGAGAGGTAACTGCATACTTAATGCCGCCCTGGGCATGCACGCGGGAGACGAGGTGTGCACTTCTCTGACCAACATCCACATACTGCTCTCTCACAAACATCAAGCTGGCGTTCGCACAGAAATGCGAATCAGACCAGGCAAGGTGTGACTGCCCTAACCAGGCGTGTGACTGTCCTAACCAGGCTGTGACTGCCCTAACCAGGCTGTGACTGCCCTAACCAGGCTGTGACTGCCCTAACCAGGATGTGACTGCCCTAACCAGGATGTGACGGCCTAACCAGGCTGTGACTGCCCTAACCAGGATGTGACGGTGGTAACCAGGTGTATACGGTGATAAACAGGGTGTGAATGCCCCAAACAGGGTGTAAATGACATAACCAGGGTGTGACAGTCATAACCAGGGCGTGACTGTCATAACCAGGGCGTGACTGTCATAACCAAGGGGTGACAGTCATAACCAGGGGCTGACAGTCATAACGAGGGGCTGACAGTCATAACCAGAGTGTGACAGTCATAACCAAGGTACGACAGGCATAACCAGGGTGTGGCAGTCATAACCAGGGTGTGACAGTCATAACCAGGGTGTGGCAGTCATAACCAGGGTGTGGCAGTCATAACCAGGGTGCGACGGCCAATGTCCTCCTCTTTGGCACCCAAGGATGGGGAGTATGGAATGCAAGAGAAGCAGGTTCCAAACAACCGCTCTTTCCAATCGCAACACCGCTCTTTCCAATCGAATAAAAGAGCTTCACGCCTAAACCTTTGCTTAGACACCAGAGGACTTCACTGCAGACACAAAAGCTGTGTGGGACCTACCTGGGGAGGAGGAGGAGGAGGAGGAAGCAGAACCCACACCGATTGCCGCATTCAGCAACCGTGATGGCGTAAGACCCCGAACCCAGACACATCCAGACACTAATTGTAACCAAGCGCCAGAGAAAGAAGTCCCCTTGCACAGATAATTCTAACCCAATAAACACCTCACACACAACACCGGCGGAATCACCGTCTGGCTGCCATCGCTGACTGACAGCAACTGCCACCTGCCCAGCAAAGCGCCCGACCACCACAATTCCCCGGACAAAACCCGGACTGCAAACAGAGACCTACATAATCATTAGGTCCTTGTTCCAATTGCGACCTGCCCAGCAAAGCGCCCGACGAGCCACAGTTCCCCGAACAAAAGCCGGACTCCAACTACAGACCTACATATTAGGTCACTGCTCCAACTGCCACCTGCCCAGCAAATCGCCCGACGAGCCACAATTCCCCCGACAAAAGCCGGACTCCAACCATGACCTACATATTAGGTCACTGCTCCAACTGCCACCTGCCCAGCAAATCGCCCGACGAGCCACAATTCCCCCGACAAAAGCCGGACTCCAACCATGACCTACATATTAGGTCACTGCTCCAACTGCCACCTGCCCAGCAAATCGCCCGACGAGCCACAATTCCCCCGACAAAAGCCGGACTCCAACCATGACCTACATATTAGGTCCTGCTCCAAAGCTGCGACTTACCCTGTCCCTAAGCAAGGCTTACGTTAAGCACATGTGACGACGTTAAGCACCATGTTGACGTGGACGTTAAGCACCAAGTTTACTTACTTTAGCTGCCACCTGCCCAGCAAGACGCCCGACGAGCCACAATTCACCCGACAAAACCCGGACTGCAACCATGGACCTACATATTAGGTCCTTGCTCCAACTGTGACTGTTTTGAGCCGGTTTGGCCTAGCGATAAGGCGTTAGACTGGTAAGGAGAGGAACCTCGGTTCGAATCCGCTTCGGCTCTCCTTTCTCTTCAAAAGTTGTGGTCTGTGGACACTGTCTTGTGACTTTGTCCCTCACAATTATGAAACATTAAAATGGCTGTCATCGCTGTCCATCTTAATGCAGAAGTCATTCTGGTGGTGACAGTGTAGCGATAGGTATATAATCTCCCTCTCCCCCACCTCATACCCCCTTTCCCCCCTTCTACCCGTCCCTAATAAGCCTTATGGTTTTTGTGGACGTTAAGCACCATGTTTACTAACTGTGACCTGCCCAGCAAATCGCCCGACGAGCCACAATTCCCCCGACAAGACCCTGACCCTGACCCGCACGACAGGGCGGCAGCTGCCCAGCTCCACACGACGTCTCCATGGAGACCACCAGGTCCAGACCCTGATGACCCGCTATTGTCAACACGTCCACCCACCGCGCAGGACAATGGCCGCCATTCAAGGCATCACGTGACTGCCGCGGTGCACTGTGGGACGGCGTTGAAGTTGCTGAAGATGAATGGCAGCATCGGTGGCACCGCGACAAGGCAGCTGATGAGACTGAAGGCAACTGGAGATGGATGACAGCATCAGAGGATACCGCAACAAGGGAGCTGATGAGACTGAAGGCAGCTGGAGATGGATGACAGCATCAGAGGATACCGCGACAAGGCAGCTGATGAAACCGAAGGCAAGAGAACAGCAGCTGGGCATTTCTGTGAGGGTGCCCAGCCCACTTCATTGCATGTGACTAAGAGTGGCGACACTGGGAGACGCTGAATCACTGCTGAACAAAACCATGGCAAGAGCACTGGAATGACTGTCCCCAAAATAAAATAAAATAAAAATCTATAAATAAAGTCAATGGGGGGGGGGGGGGGGGGGGCAAAATGAAGGATCCGAGAAAAAGGGATTTTTGTGTACACGATTCTATTTTATAACGACACCAGTTTTTGTTTTGTTAAGCCAGAGTATTCCATAACGGCTGAACAGGTGTTAACCAACAGACAGATTAGCTATTGTCGTAAACCTAAAGACGGATGTTAACAAAGACGGGTGAGAACAAGAAGACAGGCACAGTGAGAGACAACTCGAACTGGAAAACTGTAACACTCAAAGACAGTAACGTTAGGTCCACTTTCACAGTTGGTCCTTAATACGTTAGCCCGACATCCAAGAACATTAAGCCGCACATCATCATCAGGTCCACTTCACGGTTCAGGAGCTGTGTGAAAGTCGAGGTGGCCGTCCTGGGCTCCCGTCCCTAATAAGCCTACGGTTTCTGTGGACGTAAAGCAACGCTTCAACCAGGTCCACTTGCACCTATCTAACAGCCAGTCAGAGCGAGGGAGAACGGTTTGACACTGAATGGCGTGCTTAACGATACACTACAGACAGCACCTTGATCAGTGCTGTTTTTTTCTTTCTTTTCTTGTTGGCTACAGAAGTCAGCGGCGTGAAACCACGCAGAAACTCACAGGCTCACAGATCAAACGTGAAAGGGAGGAAACCGGCCCACCAAAAGGTTTACGGTTGTGAGATTTTACCCCCCCCCCTCCTCTGTCCTTCCCTCTCCCCCTCCCCTCTCTCCATAACATTTTCATTCATTCATTCATTCATGTTTCATATATGGAAATAAATGATGCCTTGTAATTTTATTTTCCTTACTCATGAGCACCTTAGCAAGGACTAGTTGCTAGACAGGTCTGACTGAACCTAAACTACAATCCCTGCAAAATAAAGTTTTCCACTTGGGTCTCTCCCCCCCCCCTCCCTAAGTATCTGTCTAGCAGACACCCCCCTCCCAGGTGTGATCCAGCCTCAACACGTAACGGTTTGATCACAGCCAGCGCTGGGAGCAGCGGGAGTGCCAGACTGAGGCGGGGCGGGCTGAGCCCTGAGAGCGGGAGGGAGCCCCGCACAGTGGCGCCCCCAACCTATGGAACAGTAGCGCCCTGATTGGGAACCCCCGCAGGGCGGACGGGCTCTTAGACACAAAGGCTTCAATGGCCGTCTGTGTACTGCAGCGTTCAATCAGAACACGATACTTCCCAGCCGCTGAAAAGCCCCCCTCTCTGTCTCCACGCCCGCTGAAAAGCCCCCCTCTCTCCCCTCCTTGCTGTCTCCTCGCACGCTGAAAAACCCCTCTCTCTCCCCCTTGCTGTCTCTCCCCCTTGCTGAAAAGCCCCCCTTTCTCTCCCTGCTGTCTCCCCGCCCATTGAAAAGCCCCCCTTCTCTCCTCCTTACTGTGTCCACGCCGATCCCCCCCTTTCTCTCCTCCTTACTGTGTCCACACCTGCTGCCCTCCTCCTCCATTCTGTTCCACGCCTGCTGACCCCCCCTCCTCCCTTACTGTGTCCACCCGCTGACCCCCCCTCCTCCTTACTGTCCACGCCTGACCCCCCCCCTTCTCTCCTCCCTACTGTGTCCACGCTGACCCCCCCTTCTCTCCTCCTTACTGTGTCCACGCCGCTGACCCCTCCCCCTTTCTCCTCCTTACTGTGTCCACGCCGCTGACCCCCTTTCTCTCCTCCTTACTGTGTCCAGCGCTGACCCCCCTCCCACCCTTCTTCCTACACTTACTGTGTCCACGCCGTGACCCCCTTCTCTCTCCTTGACTGTTCCACGCCGCTGCCCCCCCCCTCTCCCTCTTCTGTGTAGCTGACCCCTCCTCCTCCTTGTGTCCACCGTGACCCCTCCTTCTCTCCTCCTTACGTGTCCACGCCGCTGACCCCCCCCTCCTCCCCTTACTGTGCCGCCCTGATTCCCCTCCAGTGCCACGCCTGACCACTTCTCTCCTCCTACTGTGTCACGCTGCACCCCTTCCTCCTCCTTACTGTGTCCACGCCGCTGACCCCCCTCTCTCCTCCTTACATGTCCCCCTCTGCCCCCCCTTCTCTCTCCTTACTGTCCACCGCTGACCCCTCTCTCCTCCTACTGTGTCCCCCTGCTGACCCCCCTTCTCTCTCCTTTCTGTGTCCACGCCCATGACCCCCCTTCTCTCCTCCTTACTGTGTCCACGCCGCTGACCCCCCCTTCCTCCTTCTGTCCACTGCCCTTCTCTTACTTGTCCCGCCGACCCCTCCTCCTACGTGTCCACGCCGCTGACCCCCCCTTCTCTCCTCCTACGTGTCCACGCGCTGACCCCCCCCCCCCTTCTCCTTTTTCCCCTTCTCTCCTCCTTACTGTGTCCACGCCGCTGACCCCCCCCCCTCTCCTCCTTACTGTGTCCACGCCGCTGACCCCCCTTTCTCTCCTCCTTACTGTGTCCACGCCGCTGACCCCCCTTCTCTCCTCCTACGTGTCCACGCCGCTGACCCCCCTCCCCCCCCCCTCCTCCTTGTTCTCTCCTCTTACGTGTCCACCGCCCCCCCCCTTTCTCTCCTCCTTACTGTGTCCACGCCGTGACCCCCCCCTCCCTTACTCTCCTTCCCTTCTACGTGTCCACGCCGCGACCCCCTCCTCCTCCTTCGTCCAGCCCCCCCTCTCCTCGCTGTCTCCCCGCCCGGCTCTTGATCCCGCCACAATGTCCCGTTTCCTGCGCTGCGCGTCCCGACTCTGATGTGGGGATGTGCAGCAAGCACTTCTGGAACCGCGTTTTGTTCCGCCCGTTTAAACCGCGTCAACATTGCCGACCCTTTCGGAGGAAGGCGTTTCTCCGGGACTACCAGCCGACGAGCCAACGTTCCGTAAACTCGTCCCCCACCCCCCCCCCCCCCCACCCACCCACCGTATGCTGTTGGAAGAATCAAGTCTTCTCCCAGACTACTGGCCGACGACCCAACATTCCATGAACCGATCCAGATTTGTGTGTTTACCGTTTGGTCGTTGTTTCTGTAGTTGTCGTAAACATCTCTCTTCCTTGTCTCTTTCTTCCGCCACGGAGAGGTGGTGAGATGGTGAGGTGGAGAGGTGGTGAGGTGGTGAGGTGGTGAGGGGGAGAAGTGTTGAGGGGGAAAGGTAGTGAGGGGGAGAGGTGATGAGGAGAGGTGTTGAGGTGGAGAGGTGTTGAGGTATTGAGGTGGCGAGGTGGCGAGGTGGTGAGGGTGAGAGATGTTGAGGGGGAGAGGTGTTGAGGTGGAGAGGTGTTGAGGTGGAGAGGTGCTGAGGTGTTGTGGGGGAGAGGTGGTGAGGTGGCGAGGTGTTGAGGGGGAGAAGTGTTGAGGTGGTGAGTGGGAGAGGTGGTGAGATGGTGAGGTGGAGGTGCTGAGGTGGAGATGTGATGAAGGGGGAGGAGCTGAGAGGAAGAGGTGCTGAGGTGGACAGGTGCTGAGGTGCTGAGGTGTTGAGGTGAACCGGCAGTCATCAAGCGTTTGTGACGTACGAGTCCTGCACCGAGGTTGACACCAAGGACTTACATAACCTGTAGGTCCAAGGCTGACACCGAAGAGCGACCGTGAAGGCTGGCTGCAGTTAAAAGCAGACAAAGTAAAGGAGTGCAGCACGTTGTCAAAACAACGGTGCGACAGGCCCGCCGTGAGTGACACGGCACAAAAGTAGGCAGCGGGTGAAGCAACAAACGTTATGCTTGCACTTTGCCATACCGCCACGGAAAGTGCATGTCACTTGTACTGACATGTACCAGAGAGAGAGAGAGAGAGAGAGAGAGAGAGAGAGACAGAGAGAGGACTGATTCATTTAGGTTATTGCCCCTCACGAAGGGGTGCAGGTGGATGACCTATCAACTCACAGTACATACTATAATTATGCATATGAACAGGAAAACCAACAAACCAATGACAATGTGCTTGAAACGTGCTCGTGACTTAAAGTGACAGTGTGTTTGAATTAAGAAGTTAGAGAGAGTACATTTACCCCAAAAGGCGTTAAGATCTCTCTTTGACATGGTCAAAGTAGACAGTATTCAAATCCGTAATGGGAAAGTGCAACAAATGCGCTTTTGATATTAAACTTTTACAACAAACTACTTTTTATGCCTCGTGAATCCCACTCAATCTTTCTTGTCCTCTGCAGTTTATGGGATGGCTTGCACAGGTTTCAGACTCGCCTACACCTCTATCACCTTGTCGTGGTTTGGTGGTGGCGTCCTCTTGCTCAGCACACCGGTGTTACAGCAGCAGCTAATTCATAATCCGACTGTCGCTCTGTCAAACCAATCCCTCCTCCGGCCCACCCATGACTCAATCATCTCTCATCTCTACTTATGATCCAGAGAGAGAGAGAGAGAGGGGGGGGGGGGGAGGGGGGGGGGGGGGGAGAGAAGAGAGAGGGGGGGGGAGAGAGGGGGGAGGAGAGAGAGAGGAAAAGAGAAAGTGTGTTGTGTGTGTGTGTGTGTGTGTGAGAGGGGAGAGAGAGAGAGAGAGAGAGAGAGAAGAGAGAGAGAGAGAGAGAGAGAGAGAGAGAGAGAGAGAGAGAGAGTGTGTGTGTGTGTGTGTGTGTGTGTGTGGGGAAGAGAGAAGAGAAGAGAGAGAGAGAGAGAGAGAGAGAGAGAGAGAGAGAGAGGGAGAGAGGAGAGAGAGGTGTAGAGGGAGTGTGTGTGTGTGTGTGTGTGTGTGTGTGTGGTGTGTGTGTGGGAGAGAGAGAGGAGAGAGAGAGAGAGAGAGATGTGTAGGGGGAGGAGAGAGAGAGAGAGGGGATGTGTGTGTGTGTGTGTGTGGTGTGTGAGAGAGAGAGAGAGAGAGAGAGAGAGAGAGAGAGAGAGAGAGAGAGAGAGAGAGAGAGAGAGAGAGAGAGAGAGAGAGAGAGATGGAGTTTACTGTGAAAGGGAGAGAGATGAGAGAAAAAAAGGAGCGTGTAAGCCATGGACCTATATATACAGGTCCATGGTGTAAGCACTAAGATCGTTGCACACGTTGAAAATCCCATATCCATTTTTCTTTAGGGTAGGGTTGATGAACAACACGTTGACCTATCCCAGCAGTGAATCGATACGTTAACTCGTCCCGGTAGTGAATCAACACGTTGACCTATCCCGGCAGTGAATCAACACGTTTACCTATCCCGGCAGTGAATCGACACGTTGACCTATCCCAGCAGTGAATCAACACGTTTACCTATCCCGGCAGTGAATTGACACGTTACCTATCCCGCAGTGAATCAACACGTTGACCTATCCCCGCAGTGAATCATAACGTTGACCTATCCCGGCAGTGAATCAACACGTTGACCTATCCCCGCAGTGAATCAACACGTTGACCTATCCCCGCAGTGAATCGACAAGTTGACCTATCCCCGCAGTGAATCGACACGTTGACCTATCCCCGCAGTGAATCGACACACAGGAGTCCGGCACTCTAACCATTGTGCGGAGATAGCTCAGTGGTTAGAACTCCGGACTCGTGATGGAAAGGTCCCGGGTTCGAGTCCCGGCAGGAGAATTTTCCTCTCCAGGGTCAACTTTCTGTGCAGGCTCTTATTTCGGTATCCGTTCCACCCCCGTGTTACCACAGTAGCACGTAAAAGATCCCGGTCATTCTGCCAAAAGTGCAGGTGGCAGCTAGGTTACAGCGAAACACGCATGCACTTTACGCGGCGGCTTTGCATGAAGTGGCATGACATAGTGCATGGTCTTACGGTGCACACAGAACGCGCCGAGGCGGCAGCAGTTTCACGTGGCACCAGCCATGTAACAGCGTTGTAAGTACACCGCTTCGGTTGTTATTCAAAATTCACTAAAAACAACAACAAAAAACAAACAAAAACTAGTCACTCATTTAGATTCACATGCGACAAGAGCGCAGTGAGTCTGCGCGAGAGCGGAGAATAGCGCTACATAAAAGTGATCAACAGCAACTACAACAACAACAACAACAACCACCTACCCCTTCTGTGAATCACCGCAGTCTCCCTGACTCCATAGCCTGCCACTCTCAAAGCACGGCAGACAAAGGGACATAACCGACGATCCGGGGCCAATTAGGGACTAAATCCATCAAGGTAGCTATCAGGCAAATGGCCGCAGGAGCACCAGGTCCATGCGACGGACTGACACATCTCATTGGATCTCCGGCGAGACTTGATCACAGCGGTGGAGTTCGTCACTCTCCCTTTGAAACGTCACTCACCGATCTGTCACGTTTTTGTCAGTTCATTTGCCCCAAGGGGGAAGTGATCAGAGCTCGCCTGTCTTGCCTTGCTTCTCTTTGATAATTATCGCGACGAATCGAAGATCGACAGCAAGGGGCTTGCGGGCTCTAAAGACTCCCCAGCTTGCTACAGAAGCAGCCACCAACTCCCCGAGCGATCGACTCCCGCTCCTCAGACCTTGCGGCGTTGTCACACGGCATCTCCGCGAGGGAGGGAGGCAGCCAGCTGGAAAAGGCATCATGACGCAGATCACACTTGCCGGATAAGAAGAGAGGAAGACTCCCGAAGTGATTGCTGCTCAGCTCTCAATAAAGGCCGGTGTCAAAAGCTACACAGGAACTGCGGAGAGACGTCGCGTGGACAAGTGGCTGGCTGGTCCGCTGGAACCCTAACCGGTGGTACCCGTGGCACAGGTACCAGAACAACAAGTCTGCATCACCAGCATGAAGCCAGAGGTCGGTGACTTAGGTCGACTTGCTTAAAGCCAAGCAGTTTCCGAAGAAGAATTGGCGAGGACGGGAGAGAGAGAGAGAGAGGGGAGAGAGAGAGAGAGAGAGAGAGAGAGAGAGAGGAGAGGGGAGAGAGAAGAGAGAGACAGACAGACAGACAGACAGACAGAAGACAGACAGCAGCGAGAGGTGTGTTTGTGTACGTGTGTGTGTGTGTGTGTGTGTGTGTGTGTGTTGTGTTTGGTTTTTGTGTTTTGTGGTGTGGGGGTGGGGGGGGGGTTGGAGGTGTTCCTAACACCGTAACGGCAAACTCGGGTGGCTCGAGAGGCCGTAGCTCAGTGGTTAGCGCGCTGCGCTGGTGATCCAGTGAAAGCAGCTACCGTGGGTTCGAATCCCGGTGGTGACAGGGTGAAGGGCCATTTTTCAGTTCTTCCGAGTCAACGACATTTGTGCAGACTCGTCAGTAGCCTTCGTATGCACAGCACGCGCTACCATCACTGCACACGTTAAAGATCCCACGTGCACCTATTGATGGGAGAAGGCCTAACTGCCAGAGCAATGGAAACACAGACAACGCACAAAACAGTGGGACCCCTCTTTAAAGTCACCCCTATAAAGATCCAGCAAGAGTGGTTTGTAGAGAACAGTGGACCCCTCTTTAAAGTAACCCCAAAAAATCCAGCAAGAGTGGTCGGTAATGCAGAAGTCATTCTGGTGGTGACAGTGTAGCGATAGGTATATAATCTCCCTCTCCCCCCACCTCCATACCCCCTCCCCCCCCTTCTCCTCGTCCCTAATAAGCCGTACGGTTTCTGTGGACGTTAAGCACCATGTTTACTTACTTCGGTAGAGATGGGTGATCCTTGTTTACGGGTTCATTTACATGGAAATACGAAGGGAAGGTCTGCGATACGAGAAGAGGGGTGGTCCCTTCAGCGTTGGTTTTAGGTGCAGTAGCAGAATATTCAAACCGATGACAGGGGCTACCGCGAATGGAAGAAGAAGAAGAAGAGAGGAGGAGGAGGAAGAAGAAGAAGAAGCAGGAAGAAGAGAAGGAAGAGGAGGAGGAGGAGGAAGAGGAGGAGGAGAAGAAGAAGAAGCAGAAGCAGAAGAAGAAGAAGAAGAAGAAGAAGAAGAAGAAGAAGAAAGGGACTTGAATACTTTATGGCTTCTGCACACAAAAGTGCGTTCCCCCCCACCCCCTCTCACCCCCCCCCCCCCCCCCTCCCCCACCATCCCGCCCCGATGGATCTTCGTCAGGCAGAAAGCTTAACTGTCACGTGGGTGACAGGACCGGCTACTCTAGTTCCCAAGAAAGGACGGAGTCAGAGTTATCCGCCCTGACAGAGAAGTGGACAAACCAGGGCTTTAGCATTCACAAGGGCCGTCGCCTTTTAGACTAAGTGGACTTGTTCCGAACGATCGGCAAACCCGCTGCTCTCCGTGCCGACGAGGGAAGAAAAACCATTTGGCTGGCGAGGTTGTCTTCGTGTTCCTGAAACGTGCCCTCGCCATCTGCCTTTGGCCTTTGCGAGAATGGAGCCGCCCTTCGGGGCAAGCAGCAGCACGGGGCAGCGCTGGCCGCCACTGACTGCGATGGGAGTCGCTACACCCTCTTTCGCCAATGGGGCCATGGCGCTGCACGATGGATTAGAAGGCGACGACAAGCAGCTTTCAGCGGAGCGATAGATTTACATGGTCTTAACCCCGTGTCACTCAACGAATAAACTCATGTCAAACAACATCTCCCTCTCTATCTTTCTCTCTCTCTCTCTCTGTGCATATTTTTTCACTCCCTGTCTGTGTGTGTCTTTCAGTAACACCCATCCCCCCTCTCTCTCTCTCTCTCTCTTTCTGTGCATATTTTTTCATTCCCTGTCTGTGTGTGTCTTTCAGTAACACCCCCCCCCCTCTCTCTCTCTCTGTGCTATTTTACCCTGTCTGTGTGTGTCTTTCAGTAACACCCCCCCCCTCCTCTCCTCTTTCTGTGCATATTTTTTCACTCCCTGTCTGTGTTGTTTTCAGTAACCCCCCCCTCTCTCTCTCCTCCCCGCCCCTCTCTTCTCGTCCCTCCCCCCCCCCCCCCTCTCATCTCCCGCCCCCTTCTCTTCTCGTCCCCTCCCCCTCACTCTCTCTCTCCCCGCCCCCTTCTCTTCTCGTCCCCCCCCCTCTCTCTCTCCGCCCCCTTCTCTTCTCGTCCCCCCCCCCCCCCCCACTCTCTTCTCTCTCCCCGCCCCCTTCTCTTCTCGTCCCCTCCCCCTCTTTCAGACAAGTGAATGGCGAGGAGGACGAGGTGGAGGACGCAGCTGCTATTAGCATGGAGAAGCTGCAATAAACTAAATTACTGAACATGTATAATCTCGCTCCGATCTTAACCATAACGCGTTTGGTGGGGAGCGGAAAAACACAAAAACAACACGCAACGTTTGACGGTGCTTGGAAGCTATTCAGCATTGCCTACATGCATATCATGGATGAAGTGCAGTTTTTCTATAATAATAATTCATGGCGCGTCATCTCGTAAGAGCCCACGGCACTTAAAATGCAGATGCTCGCATTTATCATCATCATCATCATCATCATCATCACATAAACACCCACACCCACCCACCCACACACACACACACGTATATTTTCGTAAGTTTTATCGAAAGAAAACCATCCCATGTTCACAGAAAATGGAGATTTCTCTAACGAGATAAGCTTACCCACATCACACACGTTCTCTGGAAACTCACGCCCCTGTCGCTCTCTAATTATCAAAGCTTTTTTTCAATTCCATGTTCTCACAGCACGACAAACCCTCATGCCTCAAGGCCGTTAACTCGTGTTAAAAAAGCCACATAATTGCTTCCCCTTGTGGGAGAAATCATTAGGGGGCAAAGAAGCGGAAACTGAAGCTTAATGAGGAGGCGTCGAATTGTTTGATCGATTAACTAACAAATCAAAGATACTTCCCCCGAGCGAAGCTGCGCGCTATCTCCCAGCCTGCCGATCACAGCCAAGCGGCGCCCGCGGGGACGGGAGGGGTAGGACACAAACACAACTGGCAGACGACGCAAAGAGAAGGGCCTCAACCCGTGCCAGAACTTGCAGGCAACACCGTCTCGTGTCAAAGATGTGCCAAGAGAATTAGGCCGCTGGGGGGTGGGGGGGGGGGGGGGGGGGGGGGGTAGGGTGAGTATGGAGGTGAGGGGGTATGGGAGGGTGGAGGGGTGGGGGTGGGGGGGTGGGGGGGTGGGGGGGGGGCAGACAAGGAAGAGAAAAAGTGAAGTCAAAGGAAGGAAATCCTGAGCTCCTGCAAGTGTGTGATCTGCGAGAGGGAAGAAAAGGCGTACTTGAAGAAATGGAAGCTCAGAAACTGAGACTGTGGAAGAAAGGCGGTGGAGGCCGTAAGATAATTAAAAAGAGGAAAGAAGGAGAAGAAGAAAAAGAAAAGAAGGCGGCAGCAGCTCTCTGTTCAAAGATCAGCCAGCTTCTTGACATGTCAGAACCGTATCATGTACACGTCAGAACCGTATCGTGTGTACATGTCAGAACCTACCGTGGGCATGTCAGAACCGTATCATGGTCACGTTAAGACCGAATCGTGTACATGTCAGAACTGTATCATGGACACGTCAGAACCGTATCCTGGACAGGTCAGAATCGTGTCGTGTACATGTCAGAACCGTATCATGGACACGTCAGACCCGTATGGGGGACACGACAATAGCACGATCCCCTCCGTCACGAAAAACAAAAGACTGAAGTCGGTTCTGAGGAACAAATAAGCAAGACGAAGAGATGAAGATTAACAACAGCAACATTATCACAGTTCAAAAAAACACCCATCAGCAACAACAACATTACCACAGTTAAAAACACACATCAATAACAGCAATATTATCACAGTAAAAACCAACAACAAAAAACAAAACAAAAAACGAACAACAGCAAAAACATTATCACAGTTAAAAAACAACAACAACAGCAACATTATCACAGTTAAAAAACCCAAAACAGCAACATTATCAGTTTTAAAAAACCACCAAAAAACCCGAACAACAACAGCAACATTATCAGAGTTAAAACCCCCAACAACAACAGCAACATTATCAGAGTTAAAAACCCAACAACAACAGCAACATTATCAGAGTTAAAAACCCAACAACAACAGCAACATTATCAGAGTTAAAAACCCAACAACAGCAACATTATCACACTTTAAAACACACACAAAAAAAACGAACAACAACAGCAACATTATCACAGTTAAAAACCCCAACAACAACAGCAACATTATCACAGTTAAAACCCCCAACAACAGCAACATTATCAGAGTTAAAACCCCAAAAACAAACTACATCGTGGCGCTAAAAGAACTGTAATACCCACATCACGTGCAACACGAACAAAAACAACAACAAAACCTTGAGCCTCGTCGGGTAGACCACAGACAACCTGAGCCTCGTCGGGTAGACCACAGACAACCTGAGCCTCGTCGGGTAGACCACAGACAACCTGAGCCTCGTCGGGTAGACCACAGACAACCTGAGCCTCGTCGGGTAGACCACAGACAACCTGAGCCTCGTCGGGTAGACCACAGACAACCTGAGCCTCGTCGGGTAGACCACAGACAACCTGAGCCTCGTCGGGTAGACCACAGACAACCTGAGCCTCGTCGGGTAGACCACAGACTACCTGAGCCTCGTCGGGTAGACCACAGACAACCTGAGCCTCGTCGGGTAGACCACCCAAACCCGGGCCTAACGCGCCGTCTGCACAACGGTCCCGTCAACGTCAGACAGGAAGAGGGTCCTAACGTCATACTGCCAGCCAGACCTGAAGCACGTCCAGTGACGTCATACAGCCAGCCAGACCTGAAGCACGTCCAGTGACGTCATACAGCCAGCCAGACCTGAAGAACGTCCAGTGACGTCATACAGCCAGCCAGACCTGAAGAACGTCCAGTGACATCACACAGCCAGCCAGACCTGGAGGACGTCCAGTGATGTCATACAGCCAGCCAGACCTGAAGAACGTCCAGTGACGTCATACAGTCAGCCAGACCTGAAGCACGTCCAGTGATGTCATACAGCCAGCCAGACCTGAAGAACGTCCAGTGACATCACACAGCCAGCCAGACCTGGAGGACGTCCAGTGATGTCATACAGCCAGCCAGACCTGAAGAATGTCCAGTGACGTCATACAGTCAGCCAGACCTGAAGAACTTCTAGTAACGTGCTACAACCAGCCAGACCTGAAGAATGTCCAGTGACGTCATACAGTCAGCCAGACCTGAAGAACTTCTAGTAACGTGCTACAACCAGCCAGACCTGAAGAACGCCCAATGACGTCATACAGCCAACCTGAAGAACGTCCAGTGACGTCCTACATCCAGACAGCCAGACCCGAAGAACGTCCAGTAACGTCACACAGCCAGCCAGACCTGAAGAACGTCCAGCCCGCTCCCATCATGACAGCCAACTCCCGTCGTCTGGCGTGACAGACACAGCGTAACTCCATCACGCTCACGCTCACGCAAGCGTGACTCACGAAGCAAGAGATCGGGACAGGACGAGCGGCAGGCCGAAGCACGATATTAATTCTCGGTTATTCGCAATTGAATTGCCACGCACAGCCAGAGACCGTAAGTACCAGCCTTCATTTCCCTGTCACGAATTGTTCGAGTGTGCATAATTAACTCAGGACTCGAAACGAACAGAAAATCAATCAGAGCTTGTTGGTACGTGCATTTGAAAGGACAGAGAGAAAAAAAGATCTCGTCTTAGTGAAAAATGGGTTAAGAGTGATACTAATAATAGCATAGTAACAGCCCGAAGCGCTTACAAAGACATAAAGATACGCTCATTTCACACCACACACACACACACACACACACACACCACACACACACACACACACACACACACACACACTCTCTCAATAATGCATGCAATGACAACAGCCGACGGCACCAAACTGGCCCATCATTTAAAACTGCTACCAAGGGGACACTACTCCAGACAACATCGTTTCCACAATGAGAGTGGCCTTGTTCATGCCTGGGGAGGAAGGCAAAAACAAAACAGCCACACACTGCATGGGGTGCAAGAATAAGGGACAACGTGCGTGCGTGCGTGCGTGCGTGTGTGCGTGCGTGTGTGTGTGTGTATTTTGGAAGTGATGACAAAAAAAACGTTTGAATTGCCTTTAGGGTTTCATTCTTCTCTTGGCTCTGTGACACATCTCTGTCTGCCCTGCTCTTCTGCTATTGTGCGCATCGGTCTCACGTTAGGTGTAAGCGCTTTAGAACTACTCCGACACTTTACATAACTTTACATACAGTACAAAGCAGCCCCCCCCCCCCCACCCCCCTCTTCCCCCTTACACGGCTCACGTAAGGTGTAAGCGCTTTAGAACTACTCCGATACGTTACATGACAGTACAAAGCAGACCCCCCCCACCCACCCCCCCCACGTTAGGTGTAAGCGCTTTAGAACTACTCCGATACATTACATTACGGTACAAAGCAGCCCCCCCTTCAGATCGCTGGCTGTAAAGCCAGCAGGACCAGTGGCGAGGTCGTGATCAGCGACAAACGAGCTCGCACCGACGACACATTGGAAAGGCGCCGGGCAAGACAGCACAGGCGGCGCCCTCCGACACAAAAGGCCTTTTATTGAACACATGCAGGCCCGCCTCCCCCGCCCCTCCAAGGTTACACACCTACTGACATCTTTCATGTCCGCTGCGGCCCTTTGGACCGCTCATCAACTGATCTCTTCAGTCCGCTAGCGTTTGAAGTCACAGCGGTGAGCCGCGTTGCTGCGGTTGAAGCCTGACGCTCCATGGCGAGGCAGTGACGGCTGAGAGGTGAGTGGAGGTGTCGTACACGAGGCGTCGCCAAGCTGTTTTTATGGAGCCGGATCAGGTACTACGCTGACAAGCTTCGCTCCTTTTTACCAACATACTCACGGCCTACTTCCGTCCCGGAGCAAGTGCTTCCGTGTTTTTGTTGGGGTAAAGTGTTCTATTCTCGTGACGGTGTCACAGAATCGTGCTGTAATAATATTCGCTCTTGAAAATTCTCTCTCTCTCTCTCTCTCTCTCTCTCTCTCTCTCTCTCTCTCTCCGTGTCTCTGTCTGTCTCTCTGTCTCTCTGTCTGTCTGTCTCACACACACACACACACACACACACACACACACACACACACACACACACACACACACACACACACACACACACGCACAACACACGCACACCCTACCAACAATGCAACAAATGTTTACAAGAAATCCATGCGTATCATTATAATTATGGCTTAATGATGATGATGATGGTGATGACGATGTATAATAATATAATAATAAAACAATCATAGAATTATTTGTGTTTCTAGGTTCTTCTGCTGCGCGAGAGACCAAAAGTGTGGAATACGGTTCCATCGTAGTTCCGGCCTGTTTGACTGACTGAAGAAGAAGAAGGGGAAGAAGAAAAGGAAGCAGTGGGGAGGATGGTGACAAAGGTTTAAATATAAAAAACAAAACAAACAAAAAACGCCAATACTCTCAACATCACTCTATACTATAATCGGTCCGACCAATTTCCTTCTTTTCTCGAGAACGAGACCCAAGATCTCAGACACACTTCTTCTGATTGGCTAACTCTGCCCAACTGGTGTGATGTTCATAAAGCGCCCCTGGCGGCCAAAACGTCGCTCTACTTAAAAGATGGTTATCGGCCTTTTGTAAGGGGACGCCACTCCACGTCATTATCAATCATACACGTGCGTCCGATACCCAAGTGGGAATCACGCCACGACCTGTAATTGGTACAGATGATACGCCCATCCATTATTCGCTTCAATGGCGGCAAATCCGACTGTGCCAGCAAACGGCCATTCTACAACTACGTGCATTGACACACTGAACAGGAGGGGAATGGAATGATCATACTGTCACAGACAGAGGATAGAGACAGGTTACAGGCTAACAGAGACAGGCTATCACGTTGCTTCAGGCTATCACAACGGGGAGAGAGAGAGAGAGAGAGAGAGAGAGAGAGAGAGAGAGACAGACAGACAGACAGACAGACAGACAGTCAGAGGAAGGAGAGACAGAGGAAAGAGAGACAGAGACAGACAGACAGATACACTGGCACACAGAGAGAGAAGAGAGAGAAGAGAGAGAGAGAGAGAGAGAGAGAGAGACGAGAGAGAGAGAGAGAGACAGAGACAGACAGACAGGACAGAGAGACAGACAGACAGCAGAGGAGGACAGAGACAGGACAGAAGAGAGAGAGAAGAGAGAGAGAGAGAGAGAGAGAGAGAGAGAGAGAGAGAGAGAGAGAGACAGACAGACAGACAGACAGAGACAGCGAGAGAGCTCCTGTCCTTTGACAGACAAGTTCTCCCTCCCGCCCGTGTTTCTGTGTGTGATCAGCCAACGCCGTTGCCGCCCAGTCCGATGCCGAGAGCGAAGTCTCGTGTTGCACGTGCCGGAGTCCCGGGACCGCCCCACAGTGACCACGGCGAGCAAACTCCACCGTTTAACCCCATTTCTCATCCGCCAGCACTCACAGCGACTGCAACCTGTCGGACGGCGGACTAAGTGAATTTCGGTTGTCCCCAGCGCCTCCTCCTCTTGAGGAGGTCTGGCACCGCTCAGCGGAATCTGTCTCAGCAGCCTGTCCCCTGTGTGTGTGACGCGGGGTCACGGCGTCCGCTGTGTCCGTTCCCTCCTCCTCCTCTTCTTCTGCCGCAGTTCATGTGGCCTCGAGTCAGGTTTCCTGTCTGTGGTCAGTGTCGTCTCCAAGACCTTCTTCGTCTCCCTTCATTCATGTGGCCCCGAGTCAATCTACATGTCAGTGTCGTCTCCAAGACCTTCTTCGTCTCCCTTCATTCATGTGGCCCCGAGTCAATCTACATGTCAGTGTCGTCTCCAAGACCTTCGTCTCCCTTCATTCATGTGGCCCCGAGTCAATCTACATGTCAGTGTCGTCTCCAAGACCTTCGTCTCCCTTCATTCATGTGGCCCCGAGTCATCTACATGTCAGTGTCGTCTCCAAGACCTTCGTCTCCCTTCATTCATGTGGCCCCGAGTCAGTCTACATGTCAGTGTCGTCTCCAAGACCTTCTGTCTCCCTTCATTCATGTGGCCCCGAGTCAATCTACATGTCAGTGTCGTCTCCAAGACCTTCTTCGTCTCCCTTCATTCATGTGGCCCCAAGTCAATCTACATGTCAGTGGTCAGTGTCGCCTCCAAGGCCTTCGTCTGCCTTTGTCTCCCTTAATTCATGTGGCCCCAAGTCAATCTACATGTCAGTGGTCAGTGTCGCCTCCAAGGCCTTCGTCTGCCTTAATTTATGTAGCCTTATGTCAGTCTTCATGTCAGTGGTCAGCTAGCCAAATCCACGGTCAATCTCAGGATTGTGGCTGGTCCTCGGAGATTTGTTGCTGCGCACCTCGTCATGGTCAGATTTGACATCTGACGTCATGGTGAGTGGAGCATGACTGAAGCCTGGTCCACCTCGTCATGGCCAGGTTTGACCTCTGACCTCATGGTGAGTGGAACATGACTGGAGTTTACCTGGTCCATCTCGTCATGGTCAGGTTTGACACCTAACGCTATGGTACTTTGGGCGTGACTGGAGGTTGAACCACCTACTGTGTGATGTTTGGGTGTCGGCACCACAGGGCCAGTGGACCACCGGTCAGTGTAGAGAACGAGTTCCAACCTGCAGGGAATCAGTGACTTCAAACCCAGCGCCTGGTCAGCCACGCAGTCACACGAGGCCACAAAACATTCCATCAAATCACAACCACATGTCTGATTCGCCCGTCATGACACACACCACTCCACGCTGGGACAGCTGGAAAACAAATGAAGTTGAACGAGCCAAAAAGGCCAATGCTACAAGGGCAAAAGTCCTGGCAGTCGGCGAACAACCCGAGGCTCTATTCTGATCCTCTCCAGGCTCAGCGGACAAAACCAAACCTTTGACAGTCGCGGACTCCTAGCAGAGGGGACCTCAATTTCTCACCCCACTTTCGCCTGGCCTCTCCCCAACGGTGGCTCGTCACGAGCCCTAAGACAATAGCGGTGGAAATGAGCCCAAAGCGGCTAATCTGCTTACAGCGTCGCTCGTCCTTATCACGAGCCGGCCGCATTAATCAGCGCCGGACCCGGCAAAAAGGGTGAATAATTGATAACAGTCCATTAGCGTATGGCACGATTGCCTCCCCCTCTTCGCTGCTTCGCGCGATTGCCTCCCCTCTTTGGCGCTATCACTCCTACTCCGCTATCGCGCTTCTCACCGCGAGTCAGCGTTGACTCGATTTTCCGGCCCCGTTTGCTGAGGTGTCAGGCTGAACTAACCTTGTTCATCAACTAAAACTCTCTCTCTCTCTCTCTCTCTCCCCCTCTCCTCCCAGTGGTCGTTTCAATTTTAAAGTTTTCAGGGAGTGCTTCGTGGGTGTTGCAGCAATCACAGCTTGTGTTAAAGTCGTCTCACGGCTTTTTGTTTCCGTCTCGTAGCCTGGCGTCACACTCATAACTTTTGGGTTTGCCCCTCGCAACTCGTCCCTTGACATCTCGTAGCCTGGCGTCACACTCATAACTTTTGGGTTTGCCCCTCGCAACTCGTCCCTTGACGTCTCGCTGGTCAGTGAAAGCAGGAGCGATGGCGCACCTGATCCCAACGACTCACTTACACGGCTGTAATGCAATCAGATCAAATCAGCGGCTGTGTTTCTATCCTTTTTGTCGTTCTCGTCGGTTAAAAGGATGATGAGCATAGGGTTAAAAAATAATATGCATGTTGTTCAAATGAACGCCTCTGACCGACAGAGCCAGCTCTGACCCACGTCTGTCTAACCGTCAGAGGCAGCTCTGTCCCACGTCTGTCTGATCGTCAGAGGCAGCTCTGTCCCACGTCTGTCTGACCGTCAGAGGCAGCTCTGTCCCACGTCTGTCTGACCGTCAGAGGCAGCTCTGTCCCACGTCTGTCTGATCGTCAGAGGCAGCTCTGTCCCACGTCTGTCTGATCGTCAGAGGCAGCTCTGTCCCACGTCTGTCTGATCGTCAGAGGCAGCTCTGTCCCACGTCTGTCTAACCGTCAGAGGCAGCTCTGTCCCACGTCTGTCTGATCGTCAGAGGCAGCTCTGTCCCACGTCTGTCTGACCGTCAGAGGCAGCTGTGTCTCCCTTCAAGGCAGACTGTCAACCATTGTCTTCTGTTTAACCTTCAGTCTCACGACAATGAAATCTCAAGACAACAACAACAACAATCCAAAAGAAAGGGGGAGCAAGAAGGACAAAGAGAGAGAGAGAGAGAAGACAGACAGACAGACAGCAGACAGAAAGAAAGAGAGAGAGAGACAGACACAGACAGACAGAGAGACAGAAAAGAAGAGAGAGACGAGAAGAGAGAGAGAGAGAGAGAGAGAGAGAGAGAGAGAGAGAGAGAGACCCGACCAACTTGCACTCACTGTGGCTACATAGAGGAGGGAGGCCGGCACCAACACGCCCACTCGCTGAAAACGGAATCACCTAAATGAAGACGACAGAAGTAATGGCGCCGGCCGCAGTTAACTTAATTCCCATCAACTCGGCAATCCCACAATGACCCTCAGCAGACCGGAAAGCCAGCCTCCGCGGAACCCGAACCGCGCTCCACCCAAAGTCAACATTCCCCTGACTTCAGGCACCCGCCGTCTGTACACCGTCATCCGTGGGGCCTTTGTCTGTAAGCTCTGTGTGCTGAACGTCGTCTGTAAGCTCTGTGTGCTGAACATCGTCTGTAAGCTCTGTGTGCTGAACATCGTCTGTAAGCTCTGTGTGCTGACTATCGTCTGTAAGCTCTGTGTGCTGAACATCGTCTGTAAGCTCTGTGTGCTGAACGTCGTCTGTAAGCTCTGTGTGCTGACTATCGTCTGTAAGCTCTGTGCGCTGAACATCGTCTGTAAGCTCTGTGTGCTGAACGTCGTCTGTAAGCTCTGTGTGCTGAACATCGTCTGTAAGCTCTGTGTGCTGAACGTCGTCTGTAAGCTCTGTGTGCTGAACATCGTCTGTAAGCTCTGTGTGCTGACTATCGTCTGTAAGCTCTGTGTGCTGACCATTGTCTATAAGCTCTGTGTGCTGATCGAAGCAGGAGGTGGTCAGTCCGGGCCACAGACTGGACCGTAAGAGGTTGCTGTGGACGTTAGGCAGCAAAATCAAAACCATGAGACACTGGCTGGGCCCAGACCCCAGGAGGTGTGAGACCATACCTAACACTACGTTGTCACACCCCAGGAGGTGTGAGACCATACCTAACACTACACTGTCACACCCCAGGAGGTGTGGAGACCATACCTAACACTACGTGTCACACCCCAGGAGGTGTGAGACCATACCTAACACTACGTTGTCACACCCCAGGAGGTGTGAGACCATACCTAACACTACGCTGTCACACCCCAGGAGGTGGGAGACCATACCTAACACTACGTTGTCACACCCCAGGAGGTGTGAGACCATACCTAACACTACGCTGTCACACCCCAGGAGGTGGGAGACCATACCTAACACTACGCTGTCACACCCCAGGAGGTGGAAGACCATACCTAACACTACGTTGTCACACCCCAGGAGGTGTGAGACCATACCTAACACTACGTTGTCACACCCTAGGAGGTGTGAGACCATACCTAACACTACACTGTCACACCCGAGGAGGAGGGAGACCATACCTAACACTACACTGTCACACCCCACGAGGTGGGACACCATACCTAACACTACACTGTCACACCCCAGGAGGTGGGAGACCATACCTAACACTACACTGTCACACCCAGGAGGGGGAGACCATACCTAACACTACACTTCACACCCCAGATGGCAGCGCGATAGCCATACCTTAACACTACGTTGTCACACCACCTAGAGGGGCAGAAGTCCAAGACAGTGTCCACAGACCACAACTATTGAAGAAAAGAGGATGGTCGAAACAGAATGGAACCGAGGTCCTTCTGCTCGCCTGCCTAACGCCTTACCGCTAGGCCAAACCCGCTCAACGAAACACGCACTGGATTCTCTCCGGTATAATCGTGTCTAACAGACGGACAACAGACTGGACACACACTGGACTCTCTCCTGTCTCATCGTGTCTAACAGACGGACAACAGACTGGACACACACTGGACTCTCTCCGGTCTCATCATGTTTAACAGACGGACAACAAACTGGACACGCACTGGACTCTCTCCGGTCTCATCGTGTCTGACAGACGGACAACAGACTGGACACGCACTGGACTCTCTCCGGTCACGTCTTGTGTGGGATTAGCAGGACAAAGGGCGTGCTACAGTGGCCCGACCTCTGGCGTCTGACCATTGATTCTGCCAACTTCATTTTGCTTCCGTGCCTCTGGGACGCTGTGGGGAAGTCTGCTGCCGTCTGCATGGTCAGCCCCGGATATCGGGTAGACGTGTCGCACCCACCGCCCAGCCGGACTGCGGGTGGACGGGGTGGGTGGGTGTGGATGGGGCTGCATGGGTCGGGTGAGTGGATTTCTACCCCCCCCCCCCCACCACCACACACACACACGTCCTCTTGGGATGTCGGTCCCAACCAGACCTCCGTGGACAGCTGGGTTAAATGTCTCCCACAACAGCACCAAGCAAGCGTCAACGCCACCTTCAGAATCCCACAAAGGTCCAGTGAACTTCCTGCTATTCATTTTGCCTCTCCTGTAAGTAAGTAGGTGTTTTACGCCCAGACAACCAGTGCGGTTATATCAGGGCGATGCCTCTCCTGTACTCAGCCTGATGTCTTGATACGACCCACAAGGTTCACTGGGCGTTAAAATCAATTACTTACTTACTCTGATCCTTCCTCCCTATCGTACCCTCCCCCCCCCCCCCCCCCCCCCCCCCCTCCCCCCGGCATTATCATCAGCCGTGAGTTTTGAGGCAGCCTTGCTTCTACGAAAATTAAACCCGTCCCCCAAATTATTAAAAAAAAATTAAAATAAATAAATAAATAAATATATATATATAAATGTGAAAGAAGCATAATTTCAATTCAATTTCAATTCAAAAACTTTAATCATCCCACAAGGGGCAATTTTGTTGTGGTCATTGCTAACGTTCAAAACAAACAAACAAGATCCAGACACATAAAAGGCTAAAAAGAATGCTATTTTTTAATGACAAAACACAACGTGCGAATTTTCGGGGTAAGCGCCTTTTTTAAGCTACAATTCAAAACCAATCTAAAACAGCAGTTAAACGGTGAAATATGAAATGTGGGATACTTATCTGCTTTTCGCTGAGCTGTTTTGTTCCGTTGTTTCGGGACCCACAACAAACAGCCCAACCAAAAGCAGAAAAGTATCCTACATCTCTTTTTGTTTCACCGTTTAACTGCTGTTTCAGTCAGTTGTTTTTGTAGCTTGAAAAAGGGGTTCACCCCGAAAATTCGCATGTAGTATGTTGTCATAATAAATTAATAGCGTTCTTTTTCATCTTGTGTGTGCTTGGCCTCCATCCATCCTCCCCAAGTGCCCACCACCAGCAGCGCAGTCAGTGGCAGCGCACTACAGAAGCTGCTTGCTGCCGAGGCGCATTGACAGCCACCTTCCGCAGCTGACGGAGATACAGTGGCAGCGATGGTGCGAGGTTGATGGTGATGAGGTAATGATGGTAAGGGTGCTGGGGCGTTGAAGAGGGGGGGGTGAGGGTGGGTGGTGGAGGTGATGGGGGTGGGGGGTGGCGGTGGGGTGAAGGTTAGGGATGGGTTTGGGGGGGAGGGTTTGGGAATGGTGGTGGTGGGGGGGGGGGGGGAGCGGACTGGGGGGTGGGGGGCTGCGGCTCATGCCACGTGGGGGGATGGCACAGAAACGGCCCCTGGTGATGGTTCGTCTCAAATCTAACGTGTGATTTTGAAATGGGGGGGGGGGGGGGTGGGGGGGGGGGGGGGGGGGTTTTTTTTTGGCCCAAAGAGGAGGTCGGGGAAAGCCGGGAGAGGGGGGGGGGGGGAGGGCGAAGGGGGAAAGAGAAAGAGAGAGAGAAGAGAGAGAGGGAGGGAAAAAAAAAGGAAAGTTGAGAAAGAGAAGAGAGAGAAGAGAGGAGAGAGAGAGAGAGAGAGAAAAAAGAGAGAGAGAGAGAGGAGAGAGAGAAGATGAGGAGAGGGTTGATGGTGATGAGAAGAGAGAAGAGGAGAGAGAGATAGACGAGGAGGTGGTGTGTGGTGTGGAGAGAGAGAGAGAGGAGAGAGAATGAGTAGAGAGAGAGATACGAGAGAGAGAGAGAGGAGGAGAGAGAGAGAGAGAGACGAGGGAGAGGAGAGAGCAGATGGGGTGTGTGTGCGTGTGTGGTGTGTGTGTGTGTGTGTGTGTGTGTGTGTGTGTGTGTGTGAGAGAGAGAGAGAGAGAGAGAGAGGAGAGAGACGAGAAGAGAAGAGAGATGAGAGAAAAGAAGGAGAGAGCAGAGAGAGAGAGAGAGAGAAAGACAGAGAGACAGACGAGGACAGACAAAGGACAGAAGAGAAGAGAAGAGGAGAGAGCCACCAGACGAGAGAGTTCAGAATTATACACAAGGATTAAGATTTTAGGAGAGAGAGAGAGAGAGAAGAGAGAGAGAGGGGGAGAGAGAGAGAGAGAGAGGAGAGAGAGAGAGAGAGAGAGATGTGTGTGGTGTGTGTGTAGTGTGAGAGAGAGAGAGAGAGAGAGAGAATAGGAGAGAAGAGAGAGGGAGACGAGGAAGAGAGAGAGAGAGAAGATCGAGACGAAGAGAGAGGAGAGGGGTAGAGAGAGAGAGAGAGAGAGAGAGCAGATGTGTGTGTGTGCGTGTGTGTGTGTGTGTGTGTGTGTGTGTGTGTGTGTGTGTGTGTGTGAGAGAGAGAGAGAGAGAGAGAGAGAGAGAGAGAGAGAGAGAGAGAGAGAGAGAGAGAGAGAGAGAGCGAGCGAGAGAGAGACAGACAGACAGACAGACAGACAGACAGACAGACAGGGAGAGAGCACCCAGACGTAGTGACTGGCAGTGAAGACCTCCCCAGTCACTGTGAGGAGACTCAGCCTCTCCTCCCGCCAATTTCCCCACAGACTGGCCGTCTGGCCGACCTGCACGCGCTGATCCCAAACCCTAAGTCCACACGTGTCTCACGCCACAGAGATATTCACCGCCCTTCCGGTCCTCTTGAAGAAAACTATTTCCGGTCCTCTTCAACTGTAATTTCCATTGGACGTCGAGAGAAACTAAATGGGGCGGCTCCTGAGTTTGAACCTCTTGGATGTTGGCAGCACGTATCGGAATCAATTGGAATCAAGCTGTTCAGTCGGCCGTTCGGAAAATAGGTCAAAGCATCAAACGTTCCAGGAATGGCATCATCCTTGTGGCAGTGCACGTCACGCCACCTTTTCATCGTCTTCATAACTATTGTTAGGTGACGTCCAGTACCACGTTTGTCCATTGTCGTGTCGAAGACATCGTTTGAAAATGTGCCAGCTGTTTTTTTAATCATCCCACCAAAAACGTTATATTGATTCTTTTTTGTGTAGTGTGAAAACAATTAATGCACATTTCCTTTTGACATGCATTACAGTTTTGCTCCCGACTCTGCTTGTTGTTAAAGTGTTGCTTCACGTCCACAGAAACTGTAGGCTTATTAGGGACGGGATCCCAGGACGTCCACGTCGACTTTCACACAGCGCCTGAGCTTTGTCTCTGCTCGACTTGAGAAAGAGTTTATATGTGAGAGGTTCTGAAGTGTTCGTTTGCTTGTGACTGACTTTATTGCCCTGAGGTGACCCAGTGCCGTTGACAGGACGTTAAAATCCAACTAACTAACTAACTGTGCTTCCCACAAACGTGTCCACAAACTTCGTGCGCTGCACAACTCCAACCATTGATTGGCTGATCGGTCGAGTGACTGCTTTTAATGATTGAGTGATCGAATGAATCAATGGCTTAGTGATCGATTGAAAGAATGAATGAACGACTGAGTGATTGCTGATTGACTGATTCAAGCCGACAGATTAGTGACATCAACAACACATTCAAGCTGACAGATGACATCAACAACACACACGTAGGACGCCAGGACTCGTCAAGCCATTGTGTGTGGTGGGGGTGAGGGAGGGGGAGGGTAAGTAGATTAGAGTACAGTGGGTTTTAGCCAGGGGGCTGGGGGTGGGGGGGGGGGGGGGGGAGCAAAACAACCACCCTGACAACGAACAGGATGGCTAAGTCACAGGCCAAACCCACACTGCGGACCAGAACTTTACCAAGTCGTCTGGCTGCGGCCAAATTTCCTTTCAGACCGGTCCTAAAACAACGTGCTGGAGTCGCCTCCCTTCTCCTGGCCAGCGTCCAACACCAACAGACTGTGGACATCCGACACCATTCTCCAGCCTGCCCGTACGTTGGGGGTGGGGATGGGGCGATGGGGGTGGGGAAGGGGGGGGGGGGGGGGGGGGGGGGGGGTTGGGGAAGGGGTTCCGGGGGTTGGGGGCCGGGAAAAAAGGGGGAAAAAATCAATGGGGGACCGGGGGCGGGGGAAAAAATAAAGGGGGAAGGGGAAAACTTGGGGGGGGGGGGGGGGGTGAAGTGGGGGACGACTCGACGAAGTGACCGGATAAACAAGGTCTTCGCCTGGAATGAACTTCAGCGGATAGACTCCCCCCCCCCCCCTTTCCCCCCCCCCCCCCCCCCCCACTTCCCACGGTCCCTGGCCAGCAGTGACGGCCGGTCAGTGTGTGTGGGGCGGCCTTTCCATTTAGATTCAGCTTGTCACAGTCCGGTCCTGCTTCCCAGCGCGGAGGCCGCCGGACACCCAAAGGGGTCTGCGTCGGCACGTAACCCGTCGTTACCACTGTGTTACCCCCCCCCCCCCCCAAAAAATCCGTAACCCCCCCCGGCCCCCTTTTTTATCTCCCCCCCAAAACCCCCCCCAGTCCAAAATTTTTTTTTAGCCGGCCCCCCCGTTACCCCCCTTTTTTGGTCCCCCCCCCCCCCTTTTTCCCCTTTTTTTAATAGTCCGACCCCCCCCTTTTGTTTTTAGTCGTATCCCCCTTTTTGTTTTAGTCCGTACTTTTCCCCCTTTTTTTTTAAAAGTTTTCCCCCCCCTTTTTTTTTTGTCCAAACCCCCCCCCCCCCTCCCCCCCACCCCCCTTTTTTGTTTTTTTTTTTTGTCCGTAACCCACCTTTTTTAGTCCGTAGCCCTTTTTTTTCTTTAAAAATGAAGGGGAATTTTAAGAGAACCCCCCCCCCTCCACCCCCCCCTTCCCCCCATCCCGCTTTTCGCTGTAAAAACAAAATGGGTACAGCCCTCGCCAGCAGAGACTAGGGGTTCACGGAGTCCAACTCACGTAGGGACAGGAACGAGAATGAATGGAGCCATCTGTAAACTGGAAGCCAAGATCATCACGAAAAGCGCTGTGTTTTTGTTTCAGCGAGCAAAGTTGTTGCTTTCTCTTTAGACAAAGCTGAAGAGGGTCCATGGTCCGCGTTAGCCGGCGTTTGGACGTTCGTGATCAAATCCTTGTTCTTATGCCACTTCGGGTCTGCCATTTAGATTTTTCTATCGTTTCTCCACACTTGCGTCTTCGCCTTGCGTCTTCATTTGCTAAGGTGTTATTTTTTCGTTGTTAGATAATTTGAATCAAAGCTTCTATGGAACCACGTAACGGTCGATCACAGACAGAATCCTGACGCCTCTGGAACGGGTGCAATAACAGAAACTATTATTGTTCATGGCAATTATCCGTTGATATTTCTGCGTTCACCCCCCAACAGAGAGAGAGAGAGAGAGAGAGAGAGAGAGAGAGAGAGAGAGAGAGAGAGAGAGAGAGGAGAGAGAGAGAGAGAGAGAGAGAGAGAGTGTGGGGGTGTGGTGTTGTGTGTGTCTTTGTGTGTGGTGTGTGTTTTTTGGGGTGTGGGGGTGTGTGTGAGAGAGAGAGAGAGAGAGGAGAGAGAGAGAGAGAGAGAGAGAGAGAGAGAGAGAGAGACAGAGACAGAGACAGACAGACAGACAGACAGACAAGACAGACAGACAGACAGACAGAGCTACCGGGAACCCCCCACTGGTCAGCCACTTCCGCCGTAAGGACACAGCCCACGTGACCTCGCCCCGTGCCGACAGACGCTAACGATTTAATGGCCGGCTTGCTGCCCGGCACCGCCCAGGGCCCGAAGGAGGGCGGTGGTGGCGATGAACCCCGACAGTCCGTCCACCGCTCTCACGACACTGCCCACTGCCAGCAAACCGCCTCCACCACGGACCACCGACACCCTGCCTCCCTCTTCCCCTCTGTCTCCACCCCCTTCTCCCCCTCTATCCCCCCCTCTCCCCCTCTATCTTCCCCCCTCTCTCCCCCTCTATCCCCCCCTCTCTCCCTACCTCTCCCCCTCCATCTCCCCCCTTTTTCCCTTCCCCCCTCTATCTCCCCCCCTCTCCCTACCTCTCCCCCCATCTTCCCCCTCTCTCCCCACTCTCTCCCCCTCTATCCCCCTCTCCCTACCCCATTCCGTTGTTGTTGTAGTCGCTTAAATGAAGTCTGTCGCAGAAGCTCAGATTCGAGTCTTGGGAACGGCGCGGCCGAAGCACGTGCACAGAAGCTCATCGATTGCGGAACACTGAAGGGCACTTTATGTCCTGCAAGAGCCGGCTGAAGACGGCCACAGGACTCATTAAAGACGGCTGACCAATGCGGCGGTGTCGCCGTGGCCGAAATGGTCAAACCGTCTGCAATTTGCAGGGGGCCATAATGACGACAGTTAGCATGGACAACGCGCGGGGAGAGGTGGCGCTGCTCGTGCGCTACCGGGTCCAGCAGCGAGATGGAGCAAAGTGGTTCCCTCGGCGTAATTGTACACAAAAACCTATTAAGCAAAAGAGTCCCAGAGGCCCTCATTTGGCCAGAATCGATGGTCTGTTTATGGAGACATTTTCCCTCCACTATCGTGATTAACAGGGATGTCTTGGGTTCCTGGTGTCGCTACAGCACGGAGCGCCCTGCCGTCTCTCTTGGCACACAGTCTGCAGACTGCGCTCTGTCCGCATCTGACTACAAGGTTCAAACCTTAACGGAAGGAGGCGGTGGCCGGGGAGTTGCACAATCAGCAATGGGTATCGCAATAATGCACGAAGTCTGGACAGAAAGGGGGGGGGGGGGGGGGGGGGGGGGTGTAGAAGAGAACTTCATTCTATCGAGATATAAGAATCGACGGGAGACAGGATGCGAACGGATGAATTCAATGCTACAAACCCTCACCTCATTCATGGGGCGAAAAAGAACCAAAAAACAACAACAAACAACAACAACAAACAAACATAAACGATGAAAACAATATATACAAAAAGACAGACAGATTGAAGAAAAAGTCAAACAGATAGGAAGATAGAAGTACACACATGCAGAGAGACAAATACAGACATGGAGATAAGCATACAGACAGATAGACAGACAGAAGTATAGTACACACATGTAGCGACAAACACAGGCAGACGGGCACACAAGCATACAGACAGACAGACAGACAGACAGACAGACAGACAGGTAGACATGAGTATAGTACCCGCATGCAGAGAGACAAACAGATACAGGCATACAGGCAGACAGACAGACTGAAACAGGCAGAAAGATGGACAAGAGCATAGAAGAAAACACATATAGACAAACCCCAAAAGTACTCACATCACCGCTGCACTACGTCCACTCCATGGAAGGGTCTGCAAAAGAGAGAAAGAGGCGATTAGAGGACAGGCCGCTAAAACCACTCCACGCACCGGGCGCTCTCCAGCAATTAACATCTCATAAATAAAAATCACCGCCCTTCAACACCAAATCATACCTCATCAAAAACAAATTTCCTCCGACCCTCGACAAATTACCCGACAGTCACAGCGACCAAAGTTCCCGTGATCTGAACTTCCGGGTCGCCCATTACCCTGTCACGTGGGGTGGCTGGCCACAGGGAAGGGAGGCAATCCACACTCGCGGACCCAGGTGTTTAAATCCGAGTTCTGTACAACGCGCCCAGGAGCTGTGTGAGAGTCGAGGTGGACGTCCTGGGCTGTCCGTCCTAACGAGCCTTCTGGTTTCCGTGGACGTAAAGAATTATTGAACCGTGCTTCGGCATTGGTCACAACTTGTCCCTAATATGTCAACTGACATCTGAGGACATTAAGCAACACTTCACCACCTAGCACACGCATCGTAGTTCAGGAGCTGTGTGAGAGTCGAGGTGGCCGTCCTGGGCTGTCCGTCCCTAACGAACCTTCTGGTTTCCGTGGACGTAAAGCTATATTGAACCATGCTTCGGCATTGGTCTCAGCTTGTCCCTAATATGTCAACTGACATCCGAGGACATTAAGCAACACTACCTACCTACCTACGCGCCCAGAACGTTTTACGTTCGAGCTTCAGAAATATTTCATTATTATTGTTATTTGTCCTACCGAACGTTCCACGAGAGAGAATTACTTGAGACTGAACCCTGTATATCCCCGAAATTCTGCGTTCGCGGTACCCCAGGACGGAAAGTGCTGACGAGGAAGTCCCAGCTGGTGCACGTGGCATGTCCCCGTGCGTGCACTGGGGCTGTCATGGTAGGCCTTGGTTGGCCGAGCACAGTGTTGTACTCAACTGCTTCCCGCTTCCATTTGTTTCGCGGAAAATATTTTGCCGGAAGACACCCGGAAGATTCGACCGGACCATTGTTTCAGGCATTTTTTAATTGGTTTAAACAAAGTTTATTTACAGTCATGAAAATATGGACGATGGAAATCATTGTATGAGCAGTAAACAAGCTAGGCTTATACCATTTTTCTAATTCAGCATCATGGGTCGGCAACGCTCAGAGTTGAGGAGCTGTGTGAAAGTGGAGGTGGCCGTCCTGGGCTCCCCGTCCTAACGAGCCTTACGGTTTCTGTGAACGTAAACCAACATTGAACCGTGCTTCGCCACTGGTCACAGTTTGTCCCTAATATGTCAACGGACATCCGAGGACATGAAGCTCTGCTTCACCACCACCACCAACGTCGGCAACGCCGTGACTGTGGCTGTGGCCCGAACGACGTACACGGCGCCATCTTTGTCCCTGTGTCTGAGTCAGACCGTGGCCACGACTCCCAGCTAACCCGGTGATGTCGTCACTTTGTAGCAACTCGGTTCTTGTCGGAATTCTGTCTCACGTCTGTCCGGCTTTCCTGCTGTGATTACGATTTTACTTTCAGCTCACCCTCTCCCACCTGACACTCTGTGTGTGTCAATGTGCGTGCGTGTGTGTGTGTGTGTGTGCGTGCATGCGTGTGCGTGCGCGTGCGTGTGTGTGTGTGTGTGTGTTGTTTGGGGGGGGGAGAGGGGGAGGAAGAGAGAGAGAGAGAGAGAGAGAGAGAGAGAGAGAGAGAGAGAGAGAGAGACAGACAGACAGACAGACAGACAGACAGACAGACAGACAGACAGACAGAGACAGACAGACAGTTTTTTCATTAACTTAGAATTCTAAGGCCGTAGGGAAGGCGCTGAATATGATGGTGATGGTGATGACGATGGTGATGATGGCGATGATAATGATGGTGGTGGTGATATGATGATGATAATGATGCTGATGCTGATGCTTATCATTATCAACAGCGAGACAGCGAGATGCGGTCACTCCCACCCGACTCCATTCTGCTGCTGGTCCCGTTTTGAGACTTCTGCCCGTCATGGATTGTCGCCCTTTGCTGTTTGAGAAACTAGCACAGGGCGCAGGACCACAGCCCCGGAAGACGGACAGGAACTCGCGCCATTCCATACCACCAGCCGTTGATTTTTGTCCCCCTTCCCCTCCCCCACCTCCATCCCGGGCAACAACGACTCACTTCCCTGTTGCCTGAGGGCCGGAACAGCGCAATACTGACGCCGGTTCGAGTCCCGGTGCGGAAAGGGATTTTTCTCCCAGAGTCGGCTTTCAATGCAGACTCCCTTAAGGAATCTGTACAGCCCCCGTGTGCAGTCACGTGCATCAACATCTGTGTGCACGTTAAAAATCCCAAAGAGAGAGAGAGAGAGAGAGAGAGAGAGAGAGAGAGAGAGAGAGAGAGAGAGAGAGAGAGAGAGAGAGACAGACAGACAGACAGAGAGACAGAGAGACAGAGACATAGAGAGACAGACAGAGAGACAGACAGAGATCAAGACGGAGCGAGAGAGCGAGCGAGCGAGCGAAAGAGAGAGAGTTAGAGGGGGTGGGGTTGGGGGTTGGGGGAGACAGATAGACCGACCGACCGACAGAGACAGAGAGAGAAGAATGAAACAGAAGCGGAGACAAATACAGCGACGGAGAGAGCACTCGGGACAGAGGCCTTTTTCCTCTTTGTCAACGCTTTTAAGCAGGTCTACAAACGAGTCTCACAGAAGGGGGCAAACCCTATAACCATCCATCATAATTTAATCAGAACCGTCACAGACCTTGGATTAAAACCCCTCCGTTTCCGTCAGCCGCTCCTCCCGACTCCGGCCAATAATCTGTTTGCTTCCGGTCAACGAATAAATATCTCGTGCCAAATCTCGGACAGAGCCAATCTCGCGTGATTGATGCGCAACAGAAGAATACACGAGGGAGGAAGATGGCCCCGCGGGAGCACCGTGGTGTTTGGCCGCCTGTTTGAACACGGTGTTTGCCGACAGGAGGCGCGGCGTATCACTTGCCCGGCGAGAGATTAGCAATCATACTTTGCTCTGCCCGCATTCACTGTCGCATTGTATCTCTGACGAATTGCTGAACAAGTCGCGTGCTGTCCTGGCGCTCAGGTCAAAAAGTGTTCTTCTTTCTTAAATAAGCTGTGATCGTGCGGATAAGCAGAGAAAAAGAGATGTAGGCGGGTGAGTGGGTGAGAAAGTACAACAAAAACACCCAAACAGAGAGAGAGAGAGAGAGAGACACAGAGAGAGAGAGAGAGAGAGAGAGAGAGAGAGAGAGAGAGAGAGAGAGAGAGAGAGAGAGAGAGAGAGAGAGAGACAGACAGACAGACAGGACAGACAGACAGACAGACAGACAGACAGACAGACAGAGAGACAGAGACAGACAGACACATGAAAGACAGAGACAGAGAGCGGTGGAACAGAAGCACAACAACAAAAAAAGCACACAAAAAAAGCACAGACACAGATTAGAGAGAGAGAGAGAGAGAGAGAGAGAGAGAGAGAGAGAGAGAGAGAGAGAGAGAGAGGGCGGGGGGAGAGATGAGAACACTAAACACTCCGTGTATTCAAGACCAACCAAAAAGCAATGTGAAAAAAGAGGGAAAGAACCTAATTGCCTGGAGCAGACCAAATGAATAAGTGTCAATCGTCAGACGAAAATTTCTCGATTACAAAGTCTCTTTCAACGATATCGGATTCCTGTTTCAGCCCTAATGTCTTTTTTTGTTTTGTTTCTTGTCAAATCAAGCAGATCATAAAACAGATTCGTTCTTTCCCAACTCGCACAAAGCTTTCACTCCGCAATTTTTATTCGCCAAACGCGTAGTAACGTGTCGCCTTCGTTTCGCTGAGTGAAAAGGGACGGAACTGGAGCAGGGCCTTTAGGAGCAGCTTTGTCTTCCTTTATCTAACACCGGCTGAATAATTCAGGAAGGATGAATCATAAGCAGGGTGGAGGACGGGGCCTCATCTCGTCTTAGTCGTCAAATTGCAGGACTCTTAACGCGTCTTTCAGCAGTCGGAGTCTAATGGCACAAATCTCCCTCCTCCTCCTTCTTCCAGACGTTATAATCATTGTTATCAAGGTAATGACCCTGATCAACGTTACACTCGTTGTTATCAAGGTGATAATCCTTATCAACGTTACAAGCATTGTTATCAAATTATCACCGTTACAATCATTGTTATCCCTATCAACGTTACAATAATAGTTACCAAGGTGATAATCGTTATCAACATTACAGTCATTGTTATCAAGGTAATAATCGTTATCAACGTCACGCTCATTGTTATGAAGGTAATTATCAACGTTGCAATCATTGTTATCAAGGTAACAATCCCTTTCAACTTATAATCATTGTTATTAATATCAAGGTGATAATCCTTTTCAATGTTATAATCATTGTTATCAAGGTATAATAACCTTATTAACGTTATCATTATTGTTAATCAAGGTAACAATCCCGATCAACGTTATAATCATTGTTATTAAGATCAAGGCAATAATCCATATCAACGTTATAATCAATGTTATTACGGTATAATAATCCTTATCAACGTTACCATCAGCGTCAGTGAAGGTTATAATAACGCTATAATCATTGTTATCAACGTTATCATCACCGCTATCAATCAGTGGAAGTATCACAACATCTACATTTCCTCTTCTTCCTCCTCCACGTCATAGTCTGCTCTCCCTCCCCCCCCCCCCCCCACCCCCCTTCACATTATGATCCTTCTTAATCTCGTTGTTATTATCTCCCCCAAACCATCACTACCATCTCTCAAATGCTCACACACCCACCCCCTTCCATTATGATCCTTCTTAATCTCGTTGTTATTATCTCCCCAAACCATCACTACCATCTCTCAAATGCTCACTATTCACAAACCCCCCCCCTTCACATTATGATCCTTCTTAATCTCGTTGTTATTATCTCCCCCAAACCATCACTACCATCTCTCAAATGCTCACTATTCACAACCCCCCTTCATTTGATCCTTCTAATCTCGTTGTTATTATCTCCCCCAAACCATCACTACCATCTCTCAAATGCTCACTATTCACAACCCCCACCCCTTCATTATCCTTCTTAATCTCGTTGTTATTATCTCCCCCAAACCATCACTACCATCTCTCAAATGCTCACTATTCACCCACCCCCTTCACATTATGATCCTTCTTAATCTCGTTGTTATTATCTCCCCCAAACCATCACTACCATCTCTCAAATGCTCACTATTCACAACACCCCCCCCCCCCCCCCCCCCCCTTTTTCCCTTTTTAATCTCGTTGTTATTATCTCCCCCAAACCATCACTACCATCTCTCAAATGCTCCACCCCCCCCCCCCCCCCTTCACATTATGATCCTTCTTAATCTCGTTGTTATTATCTCCCCCAAACCATCACTACCATCTCTCAAATGCTCACTATTACAAACCCCCCCCCCCCCCCCCCCCCTTCACATTTTGATCCCTTAATCTCGTTGTTATTTTCTCCCCCCAAAACCCCATACCATCTCTAAAAACCAAACAAAACCCCCCCCCCCCCCCCCCCCCCCCCCCCCTGTTTTTATCTCCCCCAAACCCACTACCATCTCTCAAATGTCACTATTCACAACCCCCCCCCCCCCCCCCCTTCACATTATGATCCTTCTTTAAACTCGGGTTTTTATCTCCCCCCCAAACCCTCACTACCCTCTCTCAAATGCTACTATTCACAACCCCCCCCCCCCCCCCCCCCCCCACAAAGATCCTTCTTTAAACTCGTTTTTATTTTCTCCCCCCCCAAACCCTCACCCACCTCAAATGCTCACTTTACAACACCCCCCCCCCCCCCTTTACATTATGATCCTTCTTTAAACTCGTTGTTATTATCTCCCCCAAACCATCCCACCATCTCTCAAACCACATTCACACCCCCCCCCCCCCCCTTAATTTTATCCTTTTTAATCTCTTTTTATTATCTCCCCCCAAAACCCTCACTACCATCCTCAAATTATATTCAAAACCCCCCCCCCCCCCCCCTTCACATTATGATCCCTTAATCTCGGTTATTATCTCCCCCCAAAAATCACTACCATCTCTCAAAAGCCACTATTCCCCCCCCCCCCCCCCCCCCCCCCCCCCCCCCCCCCACCACGCCAGGCAAAGGCTAAAAAAGCCTACGAGCCGTAATTTGATGTATGGCAGTGGACAGTACTTGCAACTGATGAAACCAACCGTGTCTGACCGTGACGGAACAACTTGGTCTCTTAGCAACTTAAACAACCTCAGCCAGACGGACCAGCTCTCGGGGAGAACTTGATGGAGGCGAAAAGCCTCCAGATAATTATTCTGACCACTGCCCACCCGCCACTGCCCAGACCTGACCAGCATCGCAATCAGTCTATCGCCTCTCCGCTGTCCGGCCTGTCGCGTCGTTTGACTACTCGTGATCAAAAACAAATCTGTTTCGGCCCAGCGACTGAGTTTGATCGTCTGTTTCCCTCACCAAGGGGGATTACTCCGGGAGCCCTCGGCTCTCCTCAAACGACAGCCGGCACGGGCATGGCGACACGCGTAACCACTCTTGTCTACAATTAACGATATTTTCTTCGCAAACGTTCTTCACGCGTTCGATCAGCTTTGAAGACGATTTCCGACGCGTGGACAAACTCCAATCATAGACTGTCGATTTACGGCGACCCTGGGTCCACATCTACACACCGCCGTCTTCAGGAGTGGAAAGACAACTCCTTGAGAGTCTCTGGCAGAACGCAACTAACATCAAATAATCCCAAGAGGAACTAATCTTAGTTCAGCGGTAGCGAGGCAACGTGATTATAATTATCATTAAATGTATCAAGGACCGCACGCCGTGGATGGGAGTACGCCCATCTGAAACCTTCGCAAAGGGTTATATCACAAAACATCCTTCCTAAACAGGGATCAAAGAGGTGTACCGCGATCAACGAGCGCAGACCGTGGAATTAGGAGCGGCGTTTATAAAGCAGAGCAAACATTTAAGCAGACTGTCGCAGGGACAGACGTTACAGCTCTAATTGGACAGCGGGCAAGTTCCCTGAACTTCGTGTCTCAGTGCGTTTGCTGCTGAAGTGGGCTGGAAGATTGTCGTAGATTTACAACTGTTTGTGTGTTCAAATAAACGGGTTGGGAGGGAGAGGGGCGAGAGAGCGAGAAGGAGGCAGAGAGGGGGTAGACAGAAAGAGAGAGAGACAGGAGAGGGGGGTGGGAGGGAGCAAAAAACAAACAAACAAAAAGGGAGG
Organism: Alviniconcha marisindica; assembly: GCA_018857735.1. NCBI lineage: Eukaryota > Metazoa > Mollusca > Gastropoda > Provannidae > Alviniconcha > Alviniconcha marisindica. The sequence goes on from JABMCL010000657.1 coordinate 786,655, forward strand.
GGGGGGGGGAGCAACACAGTTGAGGAGGGAGGTAGGAAGAGGGTCGAAACTGAATAATATTGAGAAAGAGAGAGGCAAGGGGAAGAGGGAGGATGCTGAGAGAGAGAGAGAGAGAGAGAGAGAGAGAGAGAGAGAGAGAGAGAGAGAGAGAGAGAGAGGATGGAGGGGAGGGAGAGAGAGAGAGAGGGGAGAGAGAGAGAAGGGGAGACAGAGAGAGGGAAGGGGAGAGGAGGGGGAGGTGAGAGAGAGAGAGAGAGAGAGAGAGAGAGAGGAGAGAGAGAGAGAGAGAGAGGAGAGAGAGAGAGAGAGAGACAGACAGACAGACAGACAGAGACAGACAGACAGAGACAGACAGACAGACAGACAGACAGAGACAGATAAACAGACAGACAGAGACAGATAAACAGACAGAGACAGAGAAGGAGAGAAAGAGGAAAAGCTGTAAACATGAGGTGGGAAGGAGTGGGGAAGAGAGCTGAGAAGGGATTAAGGGGAGGGGGGTGGAGGAGGTGGGGAGGGGGTGGGGAGGCAGCAGCCAATGAATCAGGGTGTTTGTTCCACATGAAGTAATGACCACGGACTGAAGCGATCGCCTCCAGGGAACAGGTCAAAAAGCCGAGCCATACCCCCCCCCCCACCCCCCCCCCGCCCGCCCCACACACAAAGATGCTGACAGCAAATTGACAATCACCGACATAGTCTGAACACGACAATCGATTGACCGATTAACTGACTCAGCAGGTAACTGTTCTATTTACTGAATAGCTGATTGTTTGACTGATTGATCTGCAGGCATGTTTCACACTGCAATCGGCTTTGTTGTTGATTTATGCAGGGCTTTTTGTGTGTGGCCAGTCTCTAGAACATACACCGAGCACTGAACATACACTGAGCAAAGAACATACACTGTTATTTATCATCTTTGTACTGAGTACGTTGAAGACGTATCAGGTCTACGTAAGCAGTAAAGCGGTGTGCAGAATAGGCAGCAGCTTCAAGTACGCCAGCGCTTTCAGACATGTACAGCCGGTTCATCAATGCGGAATAATTCCCGGTCTTTGCGAGTGCAGTATTTTTGTTTGAATCTATCGGTTAGAGTGATTGTTCTGCATTTTATAACTGGATACGCATCAAACAAATTTCATTATTATTAGTCATTATTACTATTAACTATGAGGTACAAAAACTGCACCTGAGATACAAACAAAGAAACAAACAACAAAAAACAAAAAACAAAGAACACCTCAGAGCCTCAGTGTACATTAAAAACAGCGAGAATGTTTGTGTGAAGGCAGTAACCGTTTAATTTTTTCCCACCGTCTCCAAACAACACACCGTTCTGACGTCAGACCAAACTACTAAACCCTACTTATCTGTACCGTCTTCGTTCAGTCAAATTGTGTGTGCGCTTTGGACTCTCTCCACAAGCACTGTCAGTGACCCACCAGGACTCTCTCCACACAGCACTGCCAGTGACCCACAAGGACTCTCTCTCACACAGCACCGCCAGTGACCCACCAGGACTCTCTCCACACAGCACCGCCAGTGACCCACCAGGACTCTCTCCACACAGCACCGCCAGTGACCCAGCCTCTCCACACGCACCGCCAGTGACCCACCAGGACTCTCTCCACACAGCACCGCCAGTGACCCACCAGGACTCTCTCCACACAGCACCGCCAGTGACCCACCAGGACTCTCTCCACACAGCACCGCCAGTGACCCACCAGGACTCTCTCCACACAGCACCGCCAGTGACCCACCAGGACTCTCTCCACACAGCACTGCCAGTGACCCAGCAGGACTCTCTCCACACAGCACCGCCAGTGACCCAGCAGGACTCTCTCCACCAGCACCGCCAGTGACCCACCAGGACTCTTCCACACAGCACCGCCAGTGACCCACCAAGGACTCTCTCCACACAGCACCGCCAGTGACCCACCAGGACTCTCTCCACACAGCACCGCCAGTGACCCACCAGGACTCTCTCCACACAGCACCGCCAGTGACCCACCAGGACTCTCTCCACACAGCACCGCCAGTGACCCACCAGGACTCTCTCCACACAGCACCGCCAGTGACCCACCAGGACTCTCTCCACACAGCACCGCCAGTGACCCACCAGGACTCTCTCCACACAGCACGCCAGTGACCCACCAGGACTCTCTCCACACAGCACCGCCAGTGACCCACCAGGACTCTCTCCACACAGCACCGCCAGTGACCCACCAGGACTCTCTCCACACAGCACCGCCAGTGACCCAGCAGGACTCTCTCCACTCAGCACCGCCAGTGACCCAGCAGGACTCTCTCCACACAGCACCGCCAGTGACCCAGCAGGACTCTCTCCACACAGCACCGTCAGTGACCCACCAGGACTCTCTCCACACAGCACTGCCAGTGACCCACCAGGACTCTCTCCACACAGCACCGCCAGTGACCCACCAGGACTCTCTCCACACAGCACTGTCAGTGACCCACCAGGACTCTCTCCACACAGCACCGCCAGTGACCCACCAGGACTCTCTCCACACAGCACCGCCAGTGACCCACAAGGACTCTCTCCACACAGCACTGCCAGTGACCCAGCAGGACAGACCTCGCGAGGGTAACACATATCCTTTTCACTTCAGAGGGCCATTCATTTGTGGACAAAAGAGCGAGGACGCCATCAGACGCCAGGTCAGTACGCGCGCCGTTTCCGACCAAACTCCGGGGAGTTTTTCACACGGATCACACATTCCTGGCGTGCCCCCAAGCGGCCCCTTGCTCAGCCGGGCGTCACAGAAAAGTGACATCTTCCGACCCTATTAGTTAGTGTTGGGGGCAGGTGTGGGTGTGGGGGATGGGGGTGGGGGTGGGGTGGGGGAATGGGGGGTGGGGGGGGCTGCTTGGTCATCTGCGCTGCCCACAGCTAATGGCCGGTTTGGCTGACCCGTGCAGCTTGACGTCGTGCCGGTCCACGCCCAGCAGGCCGGGTGGACAGGTGACAGGTGATGTAATTAGTCCGTTGTTGTTGTTGTTGTTGTTGCTGTTGTTGTTGTTGTTGTTGTTGCTGCTGCTGCTAGTAAGTAAGTAAACATGGTGCTTAACGTCCACAGAAACCATAAGGCTTATTAGGGACGGGGAGAAGGGGGGGAAGGGGGTATGGAGGTGAGGGGAGAGGCAGATTCATACCTATCGCTACCTGTCACCACCAGAATGACTTCTGCATTAAGATGGGCAGCGATGAGGGCCATTTTAATGTTTCAGTAGGAAGTGATGGACAAAGTCACAAGACAGTGTCCACAAACCACAACCTTTCTGAAGAGAAAGGAGAGCCGAAGCGGTATCGAACCGAGGTCCTTCCGCTTACCAGCCTAACGCCTTACCGCTAGGCCAAATCGGCTCTGTACTCTGCTGCTGCTGTGTTTGTTTTTTTTTTTTTTTTTTACAGACAGTCACTGAACAGTAGGTGACCCCAGAGTGTTTAGCTGGGGAAGGCTACAACAACAACAACAACAAAAATTCATTCAATCACAAGTCGTTCACTATGTTTGAAGACGACTATAGGAAAATGAAGTAGATAAAACAGAAGAAAAAATGAAGGCAAACAAAAGAAAGGATTGATACAAACGGAGGAAGGCAGCACGTGCAGCTGGATTTGGACCACGGCTCTGGACCTTCAGTGAAGACTTTCACTTCCGCATGTGGAGTAAGACCAACGGGAACTGTTCTACGTGTTAAGACCCAACATGGGATGTTCAGCGTGTTAAGACCCAACATGGGATGTTCAGCGTGTTAAGAACCAACATGGGATGTTCAGCGTGTTAAGAACCAACAGGAAATGTTCTGCGTGTTAAGAACCAACACGGAATATTCTGCGTGATCAGAACCAACAGGAAATATTCTGTGGGTGTTAAAAACCGACTGGGAATGTTGTGTGGGTGTTAAAAACCGACTGGGAATGTTGTGTGGGTGTTAAAAACCGACTGGGAATGGGTGTTAAAAACCGACTGGGAATGTTGTGTGGGTGTTAAAAACCGACTGGGAATGTTGTGTGGTGTTAAAAACCGACTGGGAATGTTCTGTGGGTGTTAAAAACCGACTGGGAATGTTGTGTGGGTGTTAAAAACCGACTGGGAATGTTGTGTGGTGTTAAAAACCGACTGGGAATGTTCTGTGGGTGTTAAAAACCGACTGTGGTGTTAAAAACCGACTGTGGGTGTTAAAAACCGACTGGGAATTTTCTGTGGGTGTTAAAAACCGACTGGGAATGTTCTGCGAGGTCAGTTAGTTAGTAATTGGATTTTAACGTCATGTCAAGCACAGAGGATCACTTCAGGACAATTCTGCGTGGTCAGATCCAGTTGGGAATATTCTGCGTGTTAAGAACCAATTAGAAATGTTCTGCGAAATCAGATCCAAGTGGGAATATTGTGCGTGTTAAGAACCAATGGCAAATGTTGCGCGTGATCAGATCCAACTGGGCAAATCCTGACGTGATGGAAACCAACTGGGAATTCATCGTGGAACTCCTCCCCCATCTGTTTCGATTTCATTTTTCTCTTTTAATTCAGCAGCAACAGGACCAACCTTGCGGCAGGAATCAAATCAAAATAAAGCCTGTCTCGAAAAAGGACAAAAAGAGGCACCACTTCGCTAAGGGGAGATCCAAGAGATAGTTTGGAAACAGCCCCCCCCCCCCCTCAGCGGGCAACAAGACCCCGGACAATGACACAAGGGGTGGGTGTCGCCTGTGGTGACTGGTGAGGTCTGTCCCAGGCTGGGACAAAAGCATTCCACTGGCCGCTTTACGACTGAAGAATACGATGGAAGTTACAGACGAGAAAGCTCTGGTTACGAGTTGCCTATAGACAGTTTCTCCCCTCCTCTCTAACGCTCTGCACGCGCGCGTGTGCGAGTGTATGTATGTGTGTGTGTAGTATGGATGTGTGCTGTGTATGATTGGTAGTTGGTGTGTGTGTGTGTGTGTGGTGTGTGTGTGTGTGTGGTGATGTTGATAGTGTGTGCAGGTGAGTAAGCAGTGCCAGAACAGGACATGACACTACAGCCAGGAATCTGCGTTAGACAACACGACAATCGCGCACAACCAACAGGAAACATTTGTGGTTTACAAACGACGGAATGTTGTGTAGGGTGACAAAACCGACTGGGAATGTCTCGTGTGGTTCTACAAAACCGACGGACACTGGGTGTTAAAAACCACCATGACATGTTGTACGCACGTTACACAACAAACCACTGGGATGTTGTTGCGACACAACCACTGGGAATCTTCAGGCGCGTGACACACACAAACACACGAATGTTCTAGGGACTAAAAACACACCGCACGACCAATTTGTGGGTCACAAACACAAACAACACTGGCGAATGTTCTGTGGGTAAAAACACACCCCCACTGACTGGTGTCTAAAAACACCACAATGGGTACAACAACCGACGGGAAATCTTGGTGTTAACAACCGACTGGGAAATGATTCTGCAGCATTAGTTAGTAATTGGATTTTAACACAGTCAAGCACAGAGGATCCTTCAGGACAATTCTGCGTGGTCAGATCCAGTTGGGAATATTCTGCGTGTTAAGAACCAATTAGAAATGTTCTGCGAAATCAGATCCAAGTGGGAATATTGTGCGTGTTAAGAACCAATGGCAAATGTTGCGCGTGATCAGATCCAACTGGGCAAATCCTGACGTGATGGAAACCAACTGGGATTCATCGTGGAACTCCTCCCCCATCTGTTTCGATTTCATTTTTCTCTTTTAATTCAGCAGCAACAGGACCAACCTTGCGGCAGGAATCAAATCAAAATAAAGCCTGTCTCGAAAAAGGACAAAAAGA
>JABMCL010000657.1:797500-800000 GCA_018857735.1 Alviniconcha marisindica
GAGAGACCGTGGACCGCCGCCAGAACAATGGAAGCGTTAAGGCGGTGTCCCCTCGCCATTGCCCAGCGACTAGTGCACCGCGCAGCTGCTGTTTCAACTGCCGTGCTTGGGCGAGTCACAAGGCCAATTTTTAGGAGTAAATAGCCTAGACCTTTTATAGCGCATTTTTGAATCTCCACCGAAGTGGTGTACTTACAGCACTGACATGGCTGGTGTTGTATCACAACTGCTGTTGCTTCTGCATAACTTTAGTATATATATATGTATATATGTATAGTCTTGCGTTATGCATGGATTTCCTTCAGCACAAAGCAGACACGCCAGTGCCAATAACTCACACCGGACAAGTAGACAATTTTCATTTATCATCTTTTATCTGTCGGCTGCTTGAAAATATGAGGGGTTTACCATGAACGTTTGCGCATAGATTGTTGTTCACTTAAATTCAGCGTTCTTGTTAACTTTCTGTGTTGTACTTTAACTTTAAAAAAACTTGTTTGAGGATGTACCTCTGGTGGAGTTTATGTACTTTGCGTATTTACACACATGCCCCCCCCCCCCCCCCCCTGTCCCTATCCCTCTGTCTGTGTTCCTCTCTCTCTCCCTCTCTCTCTCTTACACATTACCTGAAACCGTCGGGGACGTTTTGTGATAGCAAATGTTTCTTCAAATGTCTCTTTCTTCTTCTTCTTCTTTTCACAAGAACAAGAGGAAAAAAGCCGGGCTTAACACTTGCACTTCTATTCGACTGGTGACGATTCAAATCAGATCGCTGAGCAATCCTATCCAATCGCACACACCTAGAAGGATTAGCGTCGGAGTAAATTCTGGTCTTACAGGTAACAGATGGAATGAAAGCAGGAAACAAAAAAAGGGGAAATATCATTTCATCGCAGATCTGTTGACAACGAGGTGCAAATATATTATAAACTGGAACGGAGACGATGAAAAAGAAGAGGAGAACGAAGAAGAGGAGGGGAAAAAAAGAGAAGAAAAATGAGGAAGGGAGGAGGAAGAAGAAGACGAAAGAAAAAGAGGAGAAGAAAGGGGAGGGGGAGCCGACGGAGATGAAGAAAGAGGAGGAGGAAGAGACGAAGAAGAAAGAGAAGGAGGAAGAGACGAAGAAGAAAGAGGAGGAGGAAGAGACGAAGAAGAAAGAGAAGGAGGAAGAGACGAAGAAGAAAGAGAAGGAGGAAGAGACGAAGAAGAAAGAGAAGGAGGAAGAGACGACGAAGAAAGAGAAGGAGGAAGAGACGAAGAAGAAAGAGCAGAAGAGGAAGAGACGGAGAAGAAAGAAGAGAAGGAGGACGGGACGGAGAAGAAAGAGGAGGAGGAAGAGACGAAGAAGAAGAAAGAGGAGGAGGAGGAGGAAGAGACGAAGAAGAAAGAGAAGGAGGAAGAGACGAAGAAGAAAGAGAAGGAGGAAGAGACGAAGAAGAAAGAGGAAGAGGAAGAGACGAAGAAGAAGAAAGAGGAGGAGGAGGAAGAGACGAAGAAGAAAGAGGAGAAGAAAGCAGGAGGGAGAGACAACGAAGATGAAAACAGAGAAGAAGAAAGAGGAGAAGAAGAAAGAGGAGAAGAAGAACGAGGAGAAGAAGAAGAAAGAGGAGAAGAAGAAAGAGGAGGAGAAGAAAGAGGAGGAGAAGAAGAAAGAGGAGAAGAAGAAAGAGGAGAAGAAGAAAGAGGAGAAGAAGGAAAAGGAGGAGAAGAAGAAAGAGGAGAAGAAGAAAGAGGAGCCGAAGAAGAAAAAGAAAATGAAGATAAGACGAGGAGAAAAAAGAACAAAAGAAGAGGAGGAGGAAGAAGATGAGAAGAGGCAGAAGACGCAGAAGAGAAAGAGGAAGAAGAGGCAAAAAGAAGGAGGCGGAGGAGGAGGAGTCTAACAAAGGGTTAAAGCAAACGCAAGACTCGAACAGCGTTCATACTTCCCGTGCTTTCTTCTCCAAAAGACTTCGCCGGCCTCGCAGCCTGGGCCCACTAGCTACAGCACAAATGCCAAGGATACACCGGTTGCCGCATTCCCTTTCGTTTTTTGTGCTTACTACTGAATACAGGCTCGTAAGGGGTTTGACCTTTCTCCGCCTCTGACGAGCAAGGATCGGTTCGACTTACCGGCGCGCGAGCGACAGCGCGCCAAGGCCGGGCAGACAGAGACGAATCGACAGCATCGAACAAAAGCCTGCACTCATGTCAACTGCTCGTGCAGATAGTTGATAAATGTCAGCGTGGAGTGGGGCGGTGGCCGAGCTGTTAAGATACTTGACTCCGTTTCCAGAAAGCTGCCAGCTGGAATCGAACAGCGACCCCCTCCCCCCCCCCTTCCATCCTCCCGCCATTCCCCACTCCCCAGACTTTCTGTGAAGTTCCAGGCTAGTGTACTCAGCGCTTCGTCATTCCCTCCTTAGTATCAGGGCGGTGGACTGGGTGTCTAGTCCGTCTCTCCCCCTCTCCTCAGTCTGAGAGTGGTGGACTGAGTGTCTAGTCCGTCTCTCCCCCTCTC
>JABMCL010000657.1:812500-820000 GCA_018857735.1 Alviniconcha marisindica
GTCGCTAACAGCGGTGTCACAGTCACTAACAGCTGTGTCACAGTCACAGAGGTGTCACAGTCACAGCGGTGTCACAGTCACAGAGGTGTCACAGTCACTAACAGCTGTGTCACAGTCACACTGAGGTGTCAGAGTCACTAACAGCGGTGTCACAGTCACTAACAGACTGGAACTTCCCTGCCCCCTTTGACCCCGCTTGCGGCCCCCGGCTGCGTGTCTCCAGACGTTGGTGCGCCAACCCAGACAGACACTGACTTCCATGTCGCCTTTTGTCGCCCGGCAGGTTTTTGCCCGTGCATTTCAATCAGAGCGGAAGTCACGTGCGCTTTTATCGATCTCCAGCCTTCTCTCCCCTTCAGCAGGGCGGCTAAAGGTCACACCCATTTCAGACAGGTATTGGCGACTTGTCTTCTTCATAATCGGTTTTTGAACAGTTCCGTATCTTATTTCCAAAGGCGGGGGTGGGGGTGGGGGGGGGGGGGGGGGGGGGGGGGAGAGAACTCGAGCAGTCGAGCTCAAACTCGAAAACTTTACAAAGATTGTAGTTGAGGTTCAGTCAAAAAACTGTCTAACAACTAGCCCTTGCTAAGCTAAGAGAGAGAGAGAGAGAGAGAGAGAGAGAGAGAGAGAGAGAGAGAGAGAGAGAGAGAGAGAGAGAGAGAGAGAGACAGAGAGAGAGAGAGACGAGCAGAGAGGGCGGGGGGGTGGGGGGGGGGGGGGGGGGGGGGGGAACTCGAAAACTTTATTTTACAAGGATTGTAGTTTAGGTTCAGTCAGACCTGTCTAGCTTTGCTAAGCTACTGATGACTAATATAATTACAAGGCATTATATGTAACTATATATATGCAGAAGAAAACAGAAGCAACCAATGTTTATTATATAAGCAACAACAAGGGAAAATGAGCAAAAACGAAAGTGCGTCCCCCGCGCATAGTTGTGTATGTGTGTGTGTGTGTGTGTGTGTGTGTGTGTGTGTGTGTGTGTGTGTGTGTGTGTGTGTGTGTGTGTGTGTGTGTTGTGTGTGTGTGTGTGTGTGTGTGTGTGTGTGAGTGTGTGTGTGTGTGAGAGGAGAGAGAGATGTTGATGAAGGGTTGCAGTGTGTGTTGTGTGTGTTGTGAGAGAGAGAGAGAGAGAGAGAGAGAGAGAGAGAGAGAGAGAGAGAGAGAGAGAGAGAGAGAGAGAGAGAGAGAGAGAGAGAGAGCAGGGTGGGCGACAGAAGCAGCTGATAGGCGGAAAGCAGTAATTTACACCTTGAAAACAAAAAGCGTTCTTGGCTGGCCAAAAACCGCAACATCTCAACAACACCTGACATCTTATCGACACCTAACAACACCTGCGGTCTTATCACGGCCATTCATTTTGACCTACACACGCTGCTCGTGCACCTTGTGGGCCTTTCCATTTACGACCAGGATTAAATTACGTGTATGCACACGCTCCCCCTAACACCCACACACATTCACCCACACCCACGCGCGCACACACCCACACGCACGCACTCACCCACCCATCCAATCACACACACACACACACACACACACCACACACACACACACACACACACACACACACACACACACACACACACACACACACAGCATACTACAAGTACACACAAATTCACAGACATAATCTACCCATACAGACGAACAAAACACCCCAATAGCGCCACAGATTGAACACTGCATACAAAATCCAAACACACGAAAGGTTCAAAAGGACGCTCTTACGACAAAACACAGCATGCGAGTTTTCGGGGTAATCCCCTGTTATCAGTTCCCTGACAAAACGACACTTAAGCAACAGTTAAACGGTGAAAAAAAAAAAAACGACGAAAATTAGATGGAGAGCTAAACCACGTATCTTTTTTTTTATTTTTTTTTGTCTTGTCAAACAAACTGCATACAAAGAGACGGACATTCAGACACAGAAACACTGACAAACACGCATGCACCCTCTACCCAACCCACCAACCCCTCCCTCGCCACACCAAAGTGAGGTTCCTTACCCCCCCCCTCCCCACCCCCACCTCCCTCCCCTGCCCCACCAGTGCCGCCTCACAACTTCTCCACTATCAAAATGAGTTGTCGGCAGCAAAGCTCCGACACAGTCGACAGTCGTAACATTTCAGATGGCTGGTCCTGCTGTGATAGCCTCTCAGTGTAATACAGTTCCGTCTCTTTGTTATTCCCATCTCTCCCTTAAACATTTTTTTAATTTGAATTACTGGGTGTTTATACCACAGGCACTTGAAGTCGGTTGGCGGTTCGTGTGCGAGCTGATCCTGGTTTGCTTTTGTTTTTATTATTATTGTGGTAAGTAAAACAAGCACGAAGGAAAAACACTGACTGTACAAACATCCGATATCCGGTACCTGTGGACGAAAGGCTGGCACGCAACAGTAGAGTAGGAATACAACGGCAGCCAGTGTCCGTGTGAATGATGACACGGTTCCTTTTAGACACACACAGCCGCATGACACCAGTCATCCATTATGCCGCACCTGTCCTGCCAGTCTCTTATAGCCACAGGTCCATGATACTAGTTATCCATGATGCTACACCTGTCATCCATGATGCTACACATGTCCTGCCTGTCACATTATAGATACAGGCTCGTGACACCAGTCATCCATTATGCTACACATGTCATCCACGATGCTACACCTGTCCTGCCTGTCTCATTTCTCTAGACACAGTCTCGTGACACCTGTCATCCATTATGCTGCACCTGTCCTGCCTGTCTCGTTTCTCTAGACACAGTCTCGTGACACTTGACATCCATTATGCTGCACCTGTACCATAATCTATGTGGTTTACGGGGCCCAAAGCACCAACTAACTAACTACCTAACTCTCGTTCTAGATACAGGCAAAGTGACACCAGTCATCCATTGTACCTCACCTGTCCTGCACCTGTCATGCAGTCTCGTTATAGACACAGGCTCTGAGACCAGTCATGTTACACTTGTCTTGCCAGTCTCGTTTTAATACAGGTCGTGACACCAGTCATGCCACACCTGTCCTGCCAGTCTCGTTTTAATACAGGTCGTGACACCAGTCATGCCACACCTGTCCTGCCAGTCTCGTTTTAATACAGGTCGTGACACCAGTCATGCCACACCTGTCCTGCCAGTCTCGTTTTAATACAGGTCGTGACACCAGTCATGTTACACCTGTCCTGCCAGTCTCGTTTTAATACAGGTCGTGACACCAGTCATGCCACACCTGTCCTGCCAGTCTCGTTTTAATACAGGTCGTGACACCAGTCATGTTACACCTGTCCTGCCAGTCTCGTTTTAATACAGGTCGTGACACCAGTCATGTTACACCTGTCCTGCCAGTCTCGTTTTAATACAGGTCGTGACACCAGTCATGCCACACCTGTCCTGCCAGTCTCGTTTTAATACAGGTCGTGACACCAGTCATGTTACACCTGTCCTGCCAGTCTCGTTTTAATACAGGTCGTGACACCAGTCATGCAACACCTGTCCTGCCAGTCTCGTTTTAATACAGGCTCGTGACACCAGTCATGCTACACCTGTCCTGCCAGTCTGGTTTTAATACAGGTCGTGACACCAGTCATGCCACACATGTTCTGCCAGTCTGGTTTTAATACAGGTCGTGACACCAGTCATGCTACACCTGTCCTGCCAGTCTGAGTTTAATGCAGGTCGTGACACCAGTCATGTTACACCTGTTCTGCCAGTCAGCTTTTAATACAGGTCGTGACACCAGCCATGCTACACATGTTCAGCCAATCTGGTTTTAATACATGTCGTGACACCAATCATGCCACACCTGTCCTGCCAGTCTGGTTTTTAATACAGGTCTCGACACCAGTCATGCCAAACCTGTCCTGCCAGTCTGGTTTTAATACAGGTCTGACACCAGTCATGCCAAACCTGTCCTGCCAGTCTGGTTTTAATACAGGTCGTGACACCAGTCATGCACAACTGTTCTGCCAGCTGGTTTTAACTACCTGACTAAAGGTCGAGTGACACCAGTCATGACCAACTGTCCTCACAGTACATGGCTTTTAGGACAACGGCGAGTAACAAGAGTATTAATGGCTTAAAAGAACTGGGAGAATGTACTCACCAAGAGTAACTAATGGCTAAAACGAAATGGAGAATTCTCACCAAAGTATATTGGCTAAAAAGAAATGGGAAATGTACTCACAAAAACTATGGTTCAGGAACTAGACTGTACTACCAAGAGTACACAACTAGAACGAATCAGGAAAATCCCTTCACCAAAGCTAGTTATAGCTGAATTGACAAAACTGAGTATTACTATACAGTGATTTAACAACTGGTTCGTGAACTATTTACAAGCTGCATTACACTAACACTGATTCACACAACTGAGTACACTTCGACTTTACACAGACTGAGTTCACAACTATACATTGATTTACACACTGAGTTTACAACTATACATTGATTTACACAACTGAGTTTACAACTGTACACTGACTTTACACAGCTGAGTTTACAACTATACATTGATTTACACAACTGAGTTTACAACTATACACTGACTTTACACAACTGAGTTTACAACTATACATTGATTTACACAACTGAGTTTACAACTATACACTGACTTTACACAACTGAGTTTACAACTATACATTGATTTACACAACTGAGTTTACAACTATACACTGACTTTACACAACTGAGTTCACAACTATACATTGACTTTACACAACTGAGCTCACAACTATACACTGGCTTTACACAACTGAGTTCACAACTATACACTGACTTTACACAACTGAGCTCACAACTATACATTGACTTTACACAACTGAGTTCACAACTATACACTGACTTTACACAACTGAGTTCACAACTATACACTGACTTTACACAACTGAGTTCACAACTATACACTGATTTGACACAACTGAGTTCACAACTATACACTGACTTTACACAACTGAGTTCACAACTATACACTGACTTTACACAACTGAGCTCACAACTATACACTGACTTTACACAACTGAGTTCCCAACAATTCCAGCAGATAACAAACAGGTACATGAGGCAGAGGGAAACAGCAGCAGGTGTACTGTTTTGAATCAGGAAAGTGTACTCACCGTAGGAAGACCGGAAACGTACGATGCACGCACCAGTTTCAAACCAAGTATAACGGCTACCGACTGTTTGCCTGGCCTTTTCAAGCCAGGAGCCGAAAGCGTGGGCCCAACTTGGCGTAGTTTTCTTTCCCTTCGATTAAAACCTTGCTTTTTTTCTTTTCTTTTCTGGACATAGTTGATAAATTAAAAGGCGTGTGGGTGAAATGGCTTACAACTTTCACGTTTCCGCGCCGTTTTCTCCTCATTCTCTTTCATTCATACTTTTCGAACAAAACTGTTTTTATTGATTTTCTTTTTCGAGCACACACACACACACACACACACACACACACACACACACACACACACACACACACACACACACACACACACACACACACACACACACAGAGCTAATGAACACTTCCAGCAGCCAAGCCGGGTTTTGGGTGACGGCTGAAAGTGAGTGGGCTGCTATAACTGTTTGTAATTGCCTCTTAAAACGAAGGTCTCTGTCGCAACAGACGTACGTGTCAGTGTGTTGAATTGCGCAATTTCTAGTGAGCAGAAGGAATAGTACGTAAAGTGCACTATAAATAATGGCGGTCTTTTCTCTTGTTCTTTTTTTCCTTTTTTCAGCTTTCAGAATCGAAATATTTGGAGAGGGAGAGATAGGGGAGGGTGTGTGTGTGTGTGTGTGTGTGTGTGTGTGTGTGTGTGTGTGTGTGTGTGGTGTGTGGTGTGTGTGTGTGTGTGTGTGTGTGTGTGTGTGTGTGTGTGTGTGTGTGTGTGTGTGTGTGGGGTGTGTGTGTGCGTGTGTGTGTGTATGTGTGTGTGTATGTGTGTGTGTGTGTGTGTGTGTGTGTGTGTGTGTGTGTGTGTGTGTGTGTGTGTGTGTGTGTGTGTGTGTGTGTGTGTGTGTGTGTGTGTGTGGTGTGTGTGTGTTGTGTGTGTGTGTGTGTGTGTGTGTGTGTGTGTGTGTGTGTGTGTGTGTGTGTGTGTGCGTGTGTTACGACGCGCGGAAGAGCTGAAGAGTTGTGGGGTAGGATTACAGCTGAAAATGTTGTGGGGTAGGATTACAGCTGAAGAGTTGTGGGGTAGGATACAGCTGAAGAGTTGTGGGGTAGGATACAGCTGAAGAGTTGTGGGGTAGGATTACAGCTGAAGAGTTGTGGGGTAGGATTACAGCTGAAAATGTTGTGGGGTAGGATTACAGCTGAAGAGTTGTGGGGTAGGATTACAGCTGAAGAGTTGTGGGGTAGGATTACAGCTGAAGAGTTGTGGGGTAGGATTACAGCTGAAGAGTTGTGGGGTAGGATTACAGCTGAAGAGTTGTGGGGTAGGATTACAGCTGAAGAGTTGTGGGGTAGGATTACAGCTGAAGAGTTGTGGGGTAGGATTACAGCTGAAGAGTTGTGGGGTAGGATTACAGCTGAAGAGTTGTGGGGTAGGATTACAGCTGAAGAGTTGTGGGTAGGATTACAGCTGAAAGTTGTGGTAGGATTACAGCTGAAAATGTTGTGGGGTAGGATTACAGCTGAAGAGTTGTGGGTAGGATTACAGCTGAAAATGTTGTGGGGTAGGATTACAGCTGAAGAGCTGTGGGGTAGGATTACAGCTGAAGAGTTCAGCAAGTTCCTTGACTGCCGCTGTTGTCGTACACTGACGTAACGCCCACGTCTGCGCAGCGTACGACTTCTCCCGCGGACTCCACCCCCACTCCTTCTTCTTCAGTCTATAATCACAACACTCCCTCCCTCTCTCTCTCTGTGTCTATCCCTCTCTCTCTCGCTCAGTCTCTCTGTGTCTCTGTTTCTGTCTGTCTGTCTGTCTGTCTCTGTCTCTCTCTCTCTCTCTCCTCCACCATCTCTCTCTCTCTTTCTCTCTCTCACTCTCAAACTCTCTCGCCCCTCCCCTCCCTCTCCCTCTCTAACACACACACACACACACACACACACACACACACACACACACACACACACACACACACACACAGACGCACACGTGCACGCACGCACACGCACACACACACACACACACACACACACACACACACACACACACACACACACACACACACACACTGATCGTATGATTTCATTTTAGAAGAAAACAAGAGGGTAAAATTTCATCCTTGGAACCTGAATTCTTTATGAGCCGTTTTCCGTCGTGTATCGTCATGCAATATCAACACATAAAGGAGTTAACAGCGCTGCAAATATGTAACACAAGTACAACAAAGTTACAGCAAACGACAAACCTGGTAAAATGACGATAATGTCCTTGTTTTTAGGGACCCTGTTTGATGAGTGATGCATTTTAATGAGTGTAATCTGAAGGAGAAATGAGAGACGCGCGGGTAATTCTGGATTGCTTATAACGGTCACACGTTACGTACCTGGCCGTGATGAA
>JABMCL010000657.1:832500-860000 GCA_018857735.1 Alviniconcha marisindica
AAGAAGCAAACGTATTAGTATTATCCTAACCTCTATGCACGCTGTGCCACCGTGACATGCTGAATTCAACAACATCTCTCCCACGATGTCTTCCTGCTTAACTGTGTTGACACTGCTCTCCAGCTAACAAAACAGCAATGACAGCTCGTGAACTGGATAAAATCATTTTCCCCAGCCCCCCCCCCCCCCACCCCCCCCCCCCCCCCCCCCCCCCCCCATTCACACTCACCCTCTTCCCCACGCTCCACGAGGATCAGTCTCTGGAACCAATGAATTCCTTGCATGACTGCCTTCAACGGAAATAGCACGACGCTGCAGTGTTCTCTACGCATCAAAATGCCAGGTACATATCAACAGACTGAAAGAGTAGGAACGGTTTAATCAAAGAGCACGACGCTGCAGTGTTCTCTACGGATCAAAATGCCAGGTATACCAACAGATTGAAAGTTTAGGAACGGTTTAATCAAAGAGCACGACGCTGCAGTGTTCTCTACGGATCAAAATGCCAGGTATACCAACAGATTGAAAGTTTAGAAACGGTTTAATCAAAGAGCACAACATTGCAGTGTTCTCTACGGATCAAAATGCCAGGTATACCAACAGACTGAAAGATTAGAAACGGTTTAATCAAAGAGCACGCCATTGCAGTGTTCTACGGATCAAAATGTATATCAACAGACCGAAAGATTAAGAGTGGTTCAATCAAAGACGACGGCAGTCAGACCCTGCTGTTAGCAGAAGAATTGTCTGTTTCTCAGTAGCGTACAAACCAGCATGTGGACGTGACAGACTGACACACAAAAGAGAGTATACAATTATATATCAAATGCAGAAGAAAACACAAGCAACCAATACTTATCTTATAAGACACTACAGAGCTCTCTCCCGCTAAAAACCGACTGAATCAAAATGACGACAAGCGAAGCTAGCAGTCGGCAGAATACTCGTCCGATTTCAACGTACAAAGGGTAGCAGAAATGAAAACAGCTTACGCAAGGAGAGAGTTGGTTACTTCTTGGATTGGTTACGTCCCGCTAACCACATAGGGTCCCCTCAAGACGGATCTCACCTTCAGAATTCTTTTACATCACTTCAAAACACAAATCACTAGATCACAACTTCGTCTAATTCACTGTTGCAATGTTAAAAACCAACCATCTATAGATCTATAAGTGCAAAATATTACATATAATCATTTGTGCCTATTTATATTGCCTAGGCAATCACCAAGGGAACCGGCTCAAATCGCTTGTGACTATGAGCAGGGTGACCTATTTTCCGCGGGACCTCACGGGAAACTGCGGATTTGGAAAAAAAATGAAGGTGCGTGGGCCGGGAAGGTCGAAATTAGGACCAGGAAGACATTCCTGGCAGTAGGCAGAGCATGCGTGGCTATATTCTGACCTGCTCCAGACTTTAGCTGGAGAACAGTTGTCAGCTCTGGGTTTTCAGCACAAGAGGACCTTAATTTCTGTGTCCGCAGCATCCCACTGTGGGATCACGCAAAGAAGTCTCCTTACATATTACAGAGAATATCCTTCATTCCGTTAACTCTTTCTACAGAGAATATCCTTCATTCCGTTAACTCTTTCTACAGAGAATATCCTTCATTCCGTTAACTCTTTCTACAGAGAATATCCTTCATTCCGTTAACTCTTTCTACAGAGAATATCCTTCATTCCGTTAACTCTTTCTACAGAGAATCTTCTTCACTGGGTTAACTATTGTTACAGAGAATGTCTTTCATTCCAATAGAATGTTCTTCATTCCGTTAACTCTTTCTACAGAGAATGTCAGTCATTCCGTAAACTCACTCTTATCGCCTATAAGCTAAAAGCTTGTTGTTGAGCACATAACGATTCATTGTGTCTTTATTTTGACTGGAATACTTTTTTTGGTTTAAAACAACTCGCTCATACACACCGTTTTGCCCGCTAGAAAGCAGCAACTGTGTCGACTGAAAGGTTGTGTGTTCCTGCCTAGTCTAGATTAAAGCGTACCAGAATCTTTTAGTATATATTTGTATTACGATCTTTTCCCCGAATTCTCGCAGCCATTTCATTTGCCAGCGGTCAATGGGCCAACTGGACTGCTGCCGTGTTTGTTACGCTGTCACCATGTCTGTGAAGCAACGACCACAAGATACAAAGGAGTCACGAGGAAATAAAAGCAACGGAAGACGATATGACAGGTGCCAAGATAATTCGGCGATTGAGGCATCGACGATTTTACGGCGGTAAATATCACCTTCATCAATAGTTGACGTGTTGTGGGGGCGTTAGTCACGATGTCTTGGGTTCTGTGAGAGCTGGGCGGTAGCTGTTTCTGTCATGGCATTGGAATGCCGGGTACCGTTCCTTTTACAGCTCTTTCCTTCACTCACTCTGTAGTCCCCACCCCAACCCCTAGGCCCACCCACACAGTCACATCACCATCCCCACCCCACCCTTACATAGTCACAAACCCACCTCTACACAGCCACAACCCCACCCCTACAGCCCCACCCCCACCCCCACCCAGCCACACCCCCAGCCCTACACAGCCACCACCCCACCCTACACAGCCACACCTCCACCCCTACACAGCCACACCCCACCCCTACACAGCCACAACCCCACCCCTACACAGCCACACCCCACCCCTACACAGCCACAACGCCACCCCTACACAGCCACCACCCCACCCCTACACAGCCACACCCCACCCCTACACAGCCACACCTCCACCCCTACACAGCCCCACCCCACCCCTACACAGCCACACCCCACCCCACACACCACAACCCCACCCCTACACAGCCACAACCTCACCCCTACACAGCCACAACTCCACCCCTACACATTCACAACCCCACCCCTGTGTGTCCGAATGGCCGTTGGAATGAAGGACTGTCCGTATCGTGACCCCCACCAAAGACGCTATAATGGCCGTTGGAATGAAGGACTGTCCGTATCGTGACCCCCACCGAAGACGCTATAATGGCCGTTGGAATGAAGGACTGTCCGTATCGTGACCCCCACCAAAGACGCTATAATGGCCGTTGGAATGAAGGACTGTCCGTATCGTGACCCCCACCGAAGACGCTATAATGGCCGTTGGAATGAAGGACTGTCCGTATCGTGACTCCCACCGAAGACGCTATAATGGCCGTTGGAATGAAGGACTGTCCGTATCGTGACCCCCACCAAAGACGCTATAATGGCCGTTGGAATGAAGGACTGTAGATATCGTGACCCCGCCAGAGACACTGTAATGACCACTGGAATGAAGGACTGTGATGAACCTGGGAGCGCTGACTCACCAAGTCCAGGAAAGTATGAAGCGAGCTGCTGACCTCGGCCAGCACCAAGACTGCTGCACCATGATCCCTGCCTGACGCGTCTGTAACGAGCTGATTGGAAAAAGACGGCCCTCCGCTAATGGTACAGGCATCTGTTTGTTAGCCACCAGTCTACACTGAAAATAACACTCTGGGAGTTGGTTCATGTTCCTTCAAAACAGAAAGGAGGCACGCACGTATATCTGATGTACCGTTTAACGCTCGTACTGACCTACTGCCTAACGCTAACGCACCGACGTACTGTACAAACACACGTAATTCATTTTCTAGTCCTTTCATCTGTCGCAGCATGATATCACAACACACACACACACACACACACACACACACACACACACACACACACACACACACACACACACACACACACACACACACACACACACACACACAAGCACACCCCTCCCCCACACACACCCACACTCATACACACAAACACATACACACACACACACACACACACACACACACAACAACACACACACACACACACACACACACACACACACACACACACACACACACACACACACACACACACACACACACACACACACACACAAACACCCCTCCCCCACACACACTCACACTCATACACACAAACACACACACACATACACAACACACAGACAAACACACACACACACACACACACACACACACACACACACACACACACACACACAACACACAACACACACACACACACACACCACACACAACACACACACACACACACACACACACACACACACACAACACACAACACACACACACACACACACACACACACACACACACACACACACAACAAACACACACACACACACACACACACACACACACACACACACACACACACACACACACACACACACACACACACACACACACACACACACACACACACACACACACACACACACACACACACACACACCGTTTCCCATCAAGCCAGTAAGATCCCTAACCTCCCCGCCTCTCATCAGGGGCAGTAATCAGGGGCAGTAATCAGGGGCAGTAATCAGGGCGTGTAAGGGGCGTAATGCGCAGACAATGAAGGGCGCCTAACGGAGAAAGCTGAGGGAGGAGATGAGAGGTTGCCCCGCGCCCCCCCAGGACAAAAGCCCCACCACACAAACCGCTTCCCGCCCTCAGCTGTAAGCCCTTCAGTGATTGGTTCGATTCGAAGTCACAAAGTCCATTAGCAGCAAGTCTGCGAGGATGAATTGAGTTGTGTGGTAAGCAGTGGCGCCAGGCTGGTCCCAGTCTTTAGAGAGAGACTCAGGCGGCGGAGATTGGTTCCAAAGACTAAGGAACCCCTCAGCCTTCTCGCACTGGACTTTCAGCATGGACTGGCAGAAACGGAAGTAAGTCTGTTCAGAGCACACAGTTTTAGCGTGAACTGGCAGAAACAGAAGTAAGTCTGTTCATAGCACACAGTTTTAGCGTGAACTGGCAGAAACAGAAGTAAGTCTGTTCATAGCACACAGTTTTAGCGTGAACTGGCAGAAACAGAAGTAAGTCTGTTCATAGCACACAGTTTTAGCGTGAACTGGCAGAAACAGAAGTAAGTCTGTTCATTTCACAGTTTCAGTTTAGACTGGCAGAAACAGAAGTAAGTCTGTTCATAGCACACAGTTTCAGCTGAACTGGCAGAAACAGAGTAAGTCTGTTCATGCACACAGTTAGCGTGAACTGGCAGCAGAAGTAAGCTGTCATTCACGTTGTCAGAGACTGGCGAAACAGAAGAAGTCGTCATGCATACATTCAGACAAAATCATTTCATGCACACAGGCCGTACTTGTCTGGGTGTCCGGGTCCCTGTGAGTGATGCTGACGCGGTCGCATGCGCATATGTGGTGCTGTGCGTGCGTGCGTGCGTGCGTGTGTGTATGTGTAAGCTTACTTTTATGTATAAAAACAAACAAGCTAACAAAACAACTCATAGTCACGCAATGTCAGATGGCAGCAATATTACCCCCCCCCCACCCAAAAAAAAAATAAAAAATCCACATGGAGTGAACCAGGCATTGCAATACTGAATTGTAGTGCAGCATGCTAATTTGTACATGCTCTAAACTAAATCAAGTATCGTATTTTAGTGCAGCATATTATTTTTCACATGCCCAGAACTGTATTAAGTATTATACTGTGGTCGAGCGCGTTGCTTTTTAGATGGCGGTACTGAATCAAGTGTTTGCACTGCAGATATTATTTCACGAAGCAGTGACTCATCACTAGCTTCACTGACTGAACCTGTCCAACACGAGTGCATGCAGCGACATCCACACCACAATTCTGTGTCATTGCCCCCATCGCCACACAAGCCACACGTCACGGCGAGACGTACCCGCCGACAGGGTCACGTCATGTCACAGCTGACAATGACGCGCAGCGGTCAAGGACTCGTCAGGTTGTGACCGATTGTGTGACAGGCTGACGCGCAAACATTGTCTCCGGTCCCGGAAACAACGTCATCAAGCACACACCATCTGTATGTACCCACCGTCATCCACACACACACACACCATCTGTATGTACCCACCGTCATCCACACACACACACACCATCTGTATGTACCCACCGTCATCCACACACACACACACCATCTGTATGTACCCACCGTCATCCACACACACACACACCATCCGTATGTACCCACCGTCATCCACACACACACCATCCGTATGTAACCACCGTCATCCACACACACACCATCTGTATATACCCACCGTCATACACACACACAATATCCGTATGTAACCACCGTCATCCACACACACTGTCCGTATGTACCCACCGTCATCCAAACACACACACACACACCATCCGTATATACCCACCGTCATCCACACACGCCATCCGTATGTACCCACAGTGATCCAAATACACACCATCCGTATATACCTACCGTCATCCAAACACACACCATCCGTATATACCTACCGTCATCCAAACACACACCATCCGTATATACCCACAGTCATCCAAACACACACCATCCGTATATACCCACAGTCATCCAAACACACACCATCCGTATATACCCACAGTCATCCAAACACACACCATCCGTATATACCCACAGTCATCCAAACACACACTAAACCTACCCACGCTCTGCAGGAGGTATTTGAGCTGCTGAGGGGCAAACAACGTATCGTCGTTCGTTAGCCTGGTTTTACGCCGAGTAAACGTTTCCCCGAAGACGCACAGGCAGCTAGGTACAAAGATCCAACAGGGTGTCGTTAGGCAGCGTTGTGCAAGCTGACCCACTTGTCTCCAGAAAGGAAATGGCAGGTACAAAATCCAGGACAATGTTGTTAGACCATGCTTGTCTATAGAGAGCAAATGGCAGGTACAAAATCCAGGACAATGTTGTTAGACCATGCTTGTCTGTAGAGAGGAAATGACAAGTACAAAATCCAGGACAATGTTGTTAGACCATGCTTGTCTATAGAGAGCAAATGGCAGGTACAAAATCCAGGACAATGTTGTTAGACCATGCTTGTCTGTAGAGAGGAAATGGCAAGTACACAATCCAGGACAATGTTGTTAGACCATGATTGTCTCCAGACAGGAAATGGCAGGTACAAAATCCAGGACAATGTTGTTAGACCATGATTGTCTATAGAGAGGAAATGGCAGGAACAAAATCCAGGACAATGTTGTTAGACCATGATTGTCTCCAGACAGGAAAGGCAGGTACAAAATCCAGGACAATGTTGTTAGACCATGATTGTCTATAGAGAGGAAATGGCAGGAACAAAATCCAGGACAATGTTGTTAGACCACCATGATTGTCTATAGACAGGAAATGGCAGGTACAAAAGTCCAGGACAATGTTGTTAGACTGTCCCGTTCCTAATAAGCCTTATGGTTTCTGTGGACGTTAAGCGCCATATTTACTTACTTCTGTTAGACTATGCTTGTCTATAGAGAGGAAATGGCAGGTACAAAAATCCAGGAAGATGTTGCTATGCTAAACTATGCCATACTTTTGTCTCTGAAAAGGAAATGGTACCAAATAAACCAGACAGAAACTTGTTAGTCTCGTTTCACGCAGACTTGCTTTGTCTGGCAAAACAAAATGGTGGATACAAAAATCTCTTGAGGGTGTTGTTTCGAAACCATACTGGCGATGAGCAAAAACCCACCAGGTTGTTAACTGTTAGACCTGTTTGGTTAACAGTGGGTTGCTGTCACAGAGGTACTGGCGAATTCCCTGGAGGTTGCTGTCAGACTTGTTAACCCCTTCACTGCCCCAGCCTGAAAAAAATTCCGGACTGAAAGATGCACGGACGCGCCCGCAAAGAGTACATTTCCGGTCCTGTAATACATCTACTTTCAGTGCTGTACATTTTGATGAAAGTCCTTTCGCAGGCCAGTGCGGAAAGAAGACAAAAAGACTTAAGGGTTTCAGAGTTCGCACTTTTGTTGCTCGTGTTTAAGTGACAACATGGCAGTGAAGGGGTTAGCAGCGAATCAGAGAGGAACTGGAGGTTCGATTAATAACCACAGTGTCACGTCCAGTTATTCTGCATTCAGATATACAGTGGGGTGAGCCGTTTTAATGTTCCGGCGCAAGGTCATAGGACAGTGGCTGGCACAGACCTTTGCAGAAACAGGTCAGCGGAAGCAGATTCGAACCGTGGGCCATCTGCAGAACTTTGACCCTAACCACTGGGCCCAAAGCTGTTCATATCGTAGTGTGCTGAAGAAAGAGGAAGCTCATATCTCTTCCTAAAACTCTGCGACACTGTCACGTATACACCAGCAAGAATCTGCATTGAGATGGACAGAAATGCCCCCCCCTTCCCCCCCCCCCCCCCCCCCCCCCCCAGTCCCACTCTCCCGTCCCACACCAATAGACGATTTCCGGAAATAACAGGCAAAGATAATTTGACAGTGTTTTCTTACTCCGGGAGAGTGAAGTCCCCTGAATGGAGGCGGCAGCTGAGAAGAGCCGATCTGCGACAGTTTTAGATCTTCAGGCATGGACCTATTATAGTTTATACTAGACTACCAGCTGGGGGAACCTACTATCCGATCTGCATGTTCCCCACGAACAGTGAGCGCTTGATCGGCATTTCTGATGGCTTTTCTGCCTTTGTTTACGGGTATCCGTCATCTTGCCCACGTGCTCACTGTACCCCCAACAAAAGCGTGCCTACTCTGCGCTACACCCGCAGGCCTGGACCTATATATATACAGGCCATGCCTGTAGGCACTTACCGAGTTCAGTCCCCTGGATTTCAGAAGATCGTCTATTAGGGAAGTGAAAGGCACCAGACAGTGTTATTGAAACAACGCACGGACGCAGAAGACACAAATTAGCCCCGTTTCATAAACTGGTACTGTGTGTGTCCTGGCCGTTTCGCTGTTTTCCCCTCTCTACTCGGTTCAAACAGAAAACCATACCACTGACGGAGACCCTTTGAATGAATAAATTCCATCTGACAAAACCGACATTTGTCAAAATCTCTTATCCCATCAACCGTCAAATTGATGGAACTCTATCTCAAAAAATATTGAGCAAAGTACCTCCATTAATGAACATAAAAACCATTTGTCCGTCGCTAATACTATCGTTACTCCATGCTGCGCATAATATGAAATGAAACGAAAAGAGCAAATAATCAGCAATTGAAGAATTCCTTTGCAAATGAGTAAGATGAATAATAGTATTATCATCTTAAGAGGCATCATCAGACCAGGCATGTACATGTGACCATTTTTACCAAACTGCAGATTATTATTTTCACTTTATTAAAAACAAAGATAATAAAATATTAACAATCCAAGTATGCTTAATTTGAGCCATTGTGGAAAGAAAACAGAAGTTATCAAACTCGACCTGCTAGCATGCCTACGTCTTATGCGTGCCCCATTTGTCGAGCCAAAGACTACATGTACATTTAGATTATGTCTTTATGTACACCCGCTGGTCAACACAATGTACGAGGGAATTCATCCTTCATATAGTATGTCGATATATAATAACCAACTCGCGTACCCTGATGTATGCTAAGACCACTCAGTGTGTTCAGTAAAATTAGAAACCGTTACCTTCTCTTCGGATTTTGTCATAAAGTGCTAAACACACTATCCATAAAATTAGAAACCGTCAACTTTGTTCAGATTTTGTCATAAAGTCTAATATCTGTTCAATATCCATAAAATTGGAAGCCGCTAACTTTGTTCGGATTTTGTCATAAACTCATAAACACACTAATACCTGCTCAATGTTCATCCCTCACAAAAGCCATAGAAATACAAAAACTTTAAGGAACTCGAAGTTAAGTCGAGAAGACGAAGGAAAACATCTAAGTCTTGCGGTTGTTCATCAATTCACCAAGATACCGGTAAACTTTAAACTTTAACTGAACTCATTATTTATTTACCGCGCACTTGCTGCTGCTATATCGATGTTATAACGATATTTCACGTGTAACTAGGATGCAAAGACCCCCCCCCCCACCCCCCGTCCCTCTCCCCGCTCTCTCATATGTCACCGCTCACAAAGTTGTTGTATAGTTATTGTTATTAGTTTGTCTTTCAGTATTTGTTAAGCGCATTGTCTGTTTTCAGTTGTACAGTGTGTGTGTGTGTGTGTGTGTGTGTGTGTGTGTGTGTGTGTGTGTGGTGGTGTGGTGCGTGTGTGTGGTGGTGGTGTGTGCGTGGTGCGTGGTGGTGGTGTGGTGGTGCGTGCGTGCGTGCGTGCGTGCGTGCGTGCGTGTGTGTGTGTGTGTGTGTTTTTCACATAGTTATGCTTGAACCTTTGTTGATGTCAACATTACTTGGTAGCTTTTTGGTAAACTGCTGATAACATTTTCCATCTCAGTGTACATTATGGGTGTTATGTTTGTCCAGCGCTTTGAGCCGCAGGGTTAGCGCTTTACAAATTTCCATTATTATTATTTGTTGGTGACATGAATGTCTGCCCCGTAAATCCTGTTCCTAACAGAAATCAAGCCTGACTGCTTCCTGTGCCTTTTGTTGATTTGTGTGCTTGCTTGTTTTTTCCTCCCTCTTTTTCTTCCATAAAACTGTCAGTAAACAGACATTGCAAAGTTGTAACTGGGCAATGCTCTTAATAACCTGAACCTTTTGCATGGTCTGATCGCTTGTTGTTATTGTTGGTTTGTGAGTGTGTGTGTGGGGGGGGGGGGGGGGGATGGGGGGGGGGGGAGGAGGTGCGGAAGGGGGGAGGTGGTGGCGAAGTGGCCCGTCACGTATCTAATAAGACCCTAGATATTAAACTCTGTCCATTTCGCCTTACTTTAGATGCGTAATTTCTTCCTGATCTATCCTCCTTTAATGACTATCTTTCCCCCATCACTGTCCATGCACATAACTGTCTCTTGTCCATGGAATCGGTGTAGGCAGTTCCCTAAAACATGTGTGAACCTCTACTCCACCACGTTATCTCTAACCTTGTTACTCCCAGCGTCTGTTTGCTTGCTTGGCGCTCCGAGAACCACTCTATACTTGTCCATGGATGTGCATCATAAACAAAAACAGGCCTAATGAGATCGTTTTCCAACCGATGCGTTACCGACGCGGGAACAATGCTGTCACGACACAGCACGTCACGACACAGCACGTCACGACATCTCTGAGAACTTAATTGGATTTGAGCATCCCGCCACCCGCACATAATGATTACCGCAGGAAGAAACTCGATCATTATCCAGGCAGTTGAAGGGCGAACAATACAAAGACTACACGTATCGGCAGGTTTGCAGGCAGGCAGGCGGGCAGGCAGGCAGGCAGGCAGGCAGCAAAAACTCTGTGGGCCTGCGACTGGTGATGTATCTGACAGACCCATACACAGATCTACAAAGTAAGTAAGTAAGTAAGTAAGTAAGTAAGTAAGTAAGTAAGTAAGTAAGTAAGTAAGTAAGTAAGTAAGTAAGTAAGTAAGTAGAGTAAGTAAGTATTTTACGCCCAGTGAACCTGTGCGGTATATCAGGGCGAAGATGTACACAGGGGCAATGATGTATTTGACAGGCCCATAAACAGATGTACACAGGAGGAATGTTTCTGACAGACCCATAAACAGATGTACACAGGGGCAATGTTGTGTCTGACAGGCCCATAAACAGACGTACACAGGGGCAATGTGTGCTGACAGGCCCATAAACAGACGTACACAGGGGCAATGATGTGTCTGACAGGCCCATAAACAATGTACACAGGGGCAATGATGTGTCTGACAGGCCCATAAACAGATATGTGTCTGACAGGCCCATAAACAGATGTACACAGGGGCAATGTTGTGTCTGACAGGCCCATAAACAGACGTACACAGGGGCAATGATGTGTCTGACAGGCCCATAAACAGACGTACACAGGGGCAATGATGTGTCTGACAGGCCCATAAGACAGATGTACACAGGGCAATGATGTGTCTGACAGGCCCATAAACAGAGTACACAGGGGCAATGATGTGTCTGACAGGCCATAAACAGATGTACACAGGGGCAGTGATGTATCTGACAGACCCATAAACAGACGTACACAGGGGCAATGATGTGTCTGACAGGCCCATAAACAGATGTACACAGGGGCAATGATGTGTCTGACAGGCCCGTGTCTGACAGCCCACAATCGGACGTACACAGGGGCAATGATGTGTCTGACAGGCGCATAAACAGAGGTAGCCAGGGGCAGTGATGCATCTGACAGATCAAGAAACAGACGTACACAGGGGCAATGATGTATTTGACAGACTCATAAACAAACAGGACAGCTGATCAACACGGAGACGTACACAGGGGCAGTGCCATTCACAACGTTCAAACAGGACTGTAAGCACAGTCGGTGGTGTGTGTGTGTGTGTGTGTTGTGGTGTGTGGTGTGTGGTGTTGGTGGTGTGTGTGTGTTGGTGTGGTGGTGGTGGTGTGGTGGTGTGTGTGTGTGTGGTGTGTGTGTGTGTGTGTGTCGTGTGTGTGAGAGGAGAGAGAGCAGAGAGAGAGAGAGAGAGAGAGAGAGAGAGAGAGAGAGAGAGAGAGGGAGAGAGAGAGAGAGAGAGAAGAGAGGAGAGAGAGAGAGAGAGAGAGAGAGAGAGAGAGAGAGAGAGAGAGAGAGAATCAACGATGTGATGACAAGGTGAAAAGACACCAGTGGCTGATTAACTTACACAACGGCAGAGTTGACTGCTGCAGACTCCCAGAGAGCCATCAGCATCAGCAGCCGACTCACAACCCACCACAGACAAACACAAAGCAGACGACGAAGACAATGTTTGTTTAAATCAACAGTGTCAAGGTCTACCATCAGCATGCCTGCCGTCAACAACTGGCCGATGTAGTTAACCGCGGAGGTTTAAGATTGAAGATTACTAACACATCAGAGAAATTAAAACGTAGCTGAACATTAACCACATCACAGTACACAATAACGCATATTTTATATTTTAAAACTCAAAGAACAGTTATTGAAAATACAAAGTTACATAATAAACAAACTACTAATTTACGTAATTGTTACACACACACACACACACACACACACACACACACACACACACACACACACACACACACACACACACCACACACACCCCCACACACACACCTCTCTCTCTCTCTCTCCTCACAACACACACACACACCCACACTCTCTCTCTCTCTCTCACACACACACACACACACACACACACACACACCCACACACACACACACACACACACCCACACACACACACACCACACACACACACACACACCCTCCCACACACACACACACACACACACACACACACACACACACACACACACACACACACACACACACACACACACACCACACACACACACACACACACACACACACACACACACACACACACCTCTCCCTCCTCCACACACACACACACACACACCACACACACACACACACACACACACACACACACACACACACACACACACACACACACACACACACACACACACACACACACACACACACACACACACACACACACACACACACACACACACACACCACACACACACACACACACACACACACACACACACACCAAATCATCTTACTGTATACATCATTCAGTACGTGAAATCGACTACCAGAAGGAAGAAGCTCATAATGTTTAGCAAGGACATGGCTGTCGTCATCTACAATCACCCTAGCCTTCCGTACCACACGTCGTTCATACAACTGACTTAAGTGTTCTTGTCTTTCACCCACAGCCTTGCCACACACATTCACCACTGTATTCAGGACATTTTTGCTTTTCACATTCAAGCCACCAAACAGAGGAATAAAAATGTTCAAACTGATTCAACACCACTCCGGTAGAAAGGGCGTCAAACAGCAGCTCTGACATTAAGAGCTGTTAGCTTTTGAAGGCAAAATATTCTTGACTGACATCTTTCGTGAATAAAATCAGTGTTTTTGTTACAATTCAGCTTGTTGTCTAAGACTGTTCCTAGATATTTGTACTCGGTCACTCTTTCAACTTTTGTGCCATCAATAATAAAGAGATCTGGAATGAGAGTTGGAGCTTTTCTGAAATCAGTCAACATTTCCTTTGTTTTCTTTACATTCAAGTCAAGGGAATTATCCCTGCACCACTTACGAAACCTTTCAGCTTCAGCAAAATAAACAGAATCTGACTTGGGAAGATCGTCTATTGCAGAATCGTCAGAGTATTTTATGATTGGTGTTGTTTCAGTGCCTTTGCAGCATTTGCCATCACTACAAAATTGCCACACTGGCTTTCAGGCACTTTGAATGTTCTCTTCCTCCGTACCTTTTAGAACTGCTTCACACCTACCAACCCTCTCCAACTCTTCGGTCCAGCAGCGAAAAACTGTTGAAAGTCCCCAAAACTAACCTCAAATCTGCTGGAAACAGATCTTTTCACTAAGCAGCCAAAATCTGGAACTCTCTTCCTACAAACGTCCGCAGCTCTCTATCTCTCTCCTCTTTAAAGACAAAATCTGAAAACACATCTTTTTAAAGAACTCTTCTCTCTTGGTTTGTGAAACACCTTTTCTGCACAGTTTGACTGTTGAGTGGATGTGTGGATGTAGAGGAAGTGGTGTTAATATGATTACTGATGTCCTGTACAGTGTAAATATGTACATCCTTTTTTGTGTAAAGCGCTTTGAGCTAAGTCATGTTATGGACATTGCGCACCAGAAGTGTTATGTATTGTTATTTGTGTAGAGTGTAAAAAGAATAGGAGACAGGACTGTGTTTATTTGGTCAGAATGTATCACTATATAGCTGGCAGTGCAGATTTTCCACCGAAGGTACATCATCTGTTAAAACAGGCATTGTTAAACACCGAAGGTAAACACTAGCTTTGCTAGTTAACCTGCTGAAACAGTTCAGGCGGCGGAAGGGATGGTGCAGAGACGACAATGATGATGTTTGGATAACGGGGACGGTGATCCGATGATGACGGGTATTGAGTGTTGATCAAAGTTGATCACACACACACACACACAGAAGTTCCTCCTTGCTCTGTCTCTCCATTGAGCCCTCCTTCCTCCCCAGCCTAGTCTCCTGACCTTCCCAGTCACCGTCGTTGTCCCCACTAATGACCACACACACATCACCACCACCACCACCACCACGACCCCGCCGCCGCCGCCGTCGTCGTCGTCGTCGTCATCATCATCATCATCACCACCACCACCACCACCGCCACCACCACTCACCACCACCACCACCACCACCACCACCCCCACCACCATCATCATCGTCGTCGCCGCCGCCGCCGCCGTTTTCATCATCATCATCATATTCATCATCATCATCAATGATATTGCTGAAAATCTGCACTAGCAGCTGTAAAGTGATACATTCTGCCCAAACATCAAAACAAAAACAAACAAACAAACATACAAACAAACAACAGCGAAAACAACAACAACAACAACAACAAAACCATTAGCACAAGCACAGCTGGTAATTCCACAGCACGCGATCAAATCACCCGAGCACTCAATTACCGTCATCATCGGATCACCGTCCCCTTTATCCACAACATTATCATTGTCGTCTCTGCACCATCCTTTCCAGATCCACCCCCCGAACTGTTTCAGCGGGTTAACTATCGAAGCTAGACTACCCTGGGTATTTAATAATGCCGGTTTTACTAGATGATGTGTCTTCCGTGGAGTTTATGTACTTCTATTTACTCGCATGCCAAGTTACAGCTATCGTAGGCAATTCATGTCTTTGTTGTTGTGTGTGTGGAACGTCTTTGTTGTTGTGTGTGTGGAACGTCTTTGTTGTTGTGTGTGTGGAACGTCTTTGTTGTTGTGTGTGTGGGACGTCTTTGTTGTTGTGTGTGGAACGTCTTTGTTGTTGTGTGTGGAACATCTTTCTTAATGTCTTTGTTGTTGTCTGTGGGAAGTCTCTGGATTCAGGTCTTTGTTGTTATGTCTGGGACGTATTTGGAATCATGTCTGTTGTTGTGTCTGTGGGACGTCTTAGATTCATGTCTTTGTTACTTCTCGGGATTCCTGTCTTTGTTACTTCTCTGGATTCCTGTCTTTGTTGTTGTGTCTGTGGGACGTCTTTGGAGCGTTGATTAACCTCTCTTTGTTTGGTGACTGTGTACAGTGTAGGTCAAAGCCAACTCGCGGTACAGTCCCTCACCCAGTGAATAATGCGCGAGCCTGCCTGTCTCTCTTGCCGGCAGGCATCACAGCAACTGTTCATAGCGGGGTCCATCGCTGGTCCCAGTTAAGGCCAGAAGAAAGGGAGACAATCGCTGACACCGGAAGTCCGGCACAGGGCCCAGAGGGCAGGACACAGCAAGCTGAGCTGAGGAAAATCCGCTGAACTAGTGTAGCTCAGTGGGAAATCCCACCCGTGTGCCAGTCACAACTGTTTGTCAGCCGCCGTGTCGTCAAACAGGGCCCACCTCTCTAAGCCACCCCTTGACCGGCGCACACCACCCCATTCTGACCAACAAAGCTTGCCATAGAGCTCCCGAGTCTCCGAAATGGACCTATGGAAAGCGATAGGGGATAAAATCCCAGTAACGACAGGGGATCATTTCGCCTCTGTACGCCGAGGATTAATGGCGCATCGACTTGATTGCGTAGCCTGCTGTGAGGAATTGATGTTGCTGGATCAAGCAGGCAGACACTCTGAACAGGAGTTACAGTCTGATTACTGTGAGGAACTGATGTTGCTGCAGCAAGCAGGCAGACATTCCGAACAGAAGGAGGTACTGCCCAGTTGCTGTGAGGACTGGATGTTTCTGCAGCAAGGAGGCGAGCACTTCGAACAGAAAGAGTTACTGCCCAGAATGGATGTTGCTGCAGCAAGCAGACGCACCGAAACAGGAGTTACTGCCCAGCTGCTGTGAGGACTGGATGTTGCTGCAGCAAGCAGACACACCGAAACAGGAGTTACTGCCCAGCTGCTGTGAGGACTGGATGTTGCTGCAGCAAGCAGACACACCGAAACAGGAGTTACTGCCCAGCTGCTGTGAGGAACGGCCACAGTGTAAGCTGGAGTCCTCAGCGTCAGTTTGCAGTGATATTCCCGGCCGCTGGGACTCTGCCCAAAACCTGTGTGTTTGTGTGTAGTCTTAGTTAAAGCAGTCACGTTTTCACTCTGTTTTACTGCTGTCAACCCTACACTGTTACAGTATCGTTTTAATACGATGCGCAACGTGTTTTTTGTTGTGGCTGTTTATCCTAGGATATGTGTACTAATCCGAGGCATTTAGCGATTGCAGTGTTGCTGTTGTTGTTGTTGATCGCTTTTATATAGCGCTATTTTCCGCTGTCGAGCAACTCACTGCGCTCGCATGTGATTCTACATGAGTGAATAGCTTTTTATAGCGCGTTGTTGAATATCCACCGAAGTGGTGTACTTACAGCGCTGTCTTGGCTGGTGCCACATGAAACTGCTGCCATCTCGGCGCGTTCTGTGTACACCATACAACCATGCACCATGTCACTTCATGCAAAGCCACATACGTAAGATGCATGCGTGTTTAGCTATAACCTGCCACCTGCACTTTTGGCAGAATGGCCGGTGTCTTTTACGTGCTACTGCGGTAACACGGGGGTGGAACGGATACTGAAAAAAGAGTCAGCACAGAAAGTTGACCCCGGAGAACAAAATTCTCCCACCGCTCCTGCGTGGATTCGAACCCGCAACCTTTCGATCACGAGTCCGGCGCTCTAACCACTGAACCATCCCCGCTGCCAGTGTCTAAAAAATCAGAGTGAAACAAAGAGAGAGCTAGACGAAACTCCCCCGGACAACAGCAATAGGACAGAAACCAAGCGTACTCACGTACTCCAAGCCAGCCAAACTGATGTGAAAGGAAGCGAAGCTCATTGTGGAAGATACACACAAACCAAAGCAAATATGCGTTAGCCAACAAACGAACGTGCGAACAGACCAGCCAACCAAGGAACCAACTAACGATTCAATTGACGAACCAGTCAACGAATGAGCCTGCCAGCAATGAAACAGTCAACTACCGTATCAACCATCAATGAAACAGTCAACTACCATATCAACCATCAGTGGAACAGTCACCTACCGTATCAACCAGCAATGGAACAGTCACTAACCGTATCAACTAGCAACGGAACAGTCAACTACCGTATCAACCAGCAATGAAACAGTCAACTACCGTATCAACCAGCAATGGAACAGTCAACTACCGTATCAACCAGCAATGGAACAGTCACCTACCGTATCAACCAGCAATGGAACAGTCACCTACCGTATCAACCAGCAATGGAACAGTCACCTACCGTATCAACCAGCAATGGAACAGTCACCTACCGTATCAACCAGCAATGGAACAGTCACCTACCGTATCAACCAGCAATGGAACAGTCACCTACCGTACCAATCAGCAACGGAACAGTCAACTACCGTATCAACCAGCAATGGAACAGTCAACTACCGTACCAACCATCAATGAAACAGTCAACTACCGAATCAACCAGCAATGGAACAGTCAGCTATCTTATCAACCAGCAATGGAACAATCAACAACCGAAACAACCAGCAATGGAACAGTCAACCAAACAAACAACCAGCAATGGAACAGTCAACCAAACAAACAACCAGCAATGGAACAGTCAACCAAACAAACAACCAGCAATGGAACAGTCAACCAAACAAACAACCAGCAATAAAACAATTAACTGAAGAACCGAACAGTAATAAAACAGTCAACTTGTGAAGCAGTCAGCAAAGAAACAGCTGGCTGACAGAGAAAGCAGTAATGAAACATTTATGTACGGAAGAAATCAGCAGCGAAATTAATAATAATAACTTACATTTTATAAAGCGCCCTTTCTCACAGGAGCTCATAGCGCTCTACAATTATCAGCATTTACATTGACAAAATACACAAGCACCACAGATATAATGAAGAAACCAGCAACGGAACAAAACTAACAAAGCAACCAGAAATGAAACAAAGCAACCAGCAAGGAAACAAAACTAACAAAGCAACCAGCAAGGAAACAAAACAAAACAACCAGCAACGGAACAAAACTAACAAAGCAACCAGCAATGAAACAAAACTAACGAAACAACCAGCAATGAAACAGAACTAACGAAGATACCAGCAATGATAAAAGGGGCAGCCAATTATGAAACACTTAAACAATCAAGCAACCACTAACAAACCAAACAGTAGACCTACCAACCAACCAGTCGTTCGGTTCCAAACAATCAAATCAAATCAAGTCAAATCTCTTTGTATTTCCAAACACTCTCCGCAACAGAATGACTGAACCGCCCCCACCGCCCCTTCCATCACCACCTCCATCGCCACCTCCACCACCACCTCCATCACCACCTCCATCGCCACCTCCACCACCACCCCACCCCGTCTCCACCATCACCATAAACACAGCCACGACATGACGACTTTCCTTTCGGGGTTCAAGTCACAAAAGACCCTCCCACCCCCCACCCACCACCACCCAAGCCTCCCACCCCACTAGTCGACAGGCCGTGGTCCGAGAGGAGTGTTTAGAGCTCCCGGGAGTGCCGTCAGCACGTCCCCTAGCGGAATGGTCTCCATTGAATAGGCATTTGTTGGGGAAGAAGCTGGCATTTTGTTTCCTCAATCCAATCCGCATCCGACATCAGCGCAGACGGGGCGTTGTGCGTGGACTGTGTGTGAGAGCAATAGGGGGCCATAGCGCTACAGCAGCAACGCAATACAATGCTTTTTTGTCGGCCCTTAAAAGGAAATTGGGTTGTCCGCCGCTAACAAATATTTCATAAAAAAGAAGTCGATAAGAAGTAAGTGAATATATACAGCCTCCCTCAGGGCGAGGGCCGTCTCGTTTCACTTAAGTAAAAACAAATGAAGCAAACAAAACAAAAACGACACAGACACACACACACGCATACACAGACGCACGCACGCACGCACGCACGCGCGCGCGCGCGCGCGCGCACGCACACACACACACACACACACACACACACACACACACACACACACACACACACACACACACACACACACACACACACACACACACACACACACACACACACACACACACACACACACACACACACACACACACACACACACACACACACACACACACACGCGCGCGCGCACAAATATTTAATAAAAGAAATCAATAAGAAGTAAGTGAATATATACAGACTCGCTCACGATGAGGACCGTCTCGTTTCACTTAAGTAAAAACAAATGAAGCACACACACACACACACACACACACACACACACACACACACACACACACACACACACACACACACACCCACACACAAACACACACACACACACACACACACACACACACACACACACACACACACACACACACACACACACACACGGGCGCGCACAAATATTTAATAAGACACAAACAGACAGACAAAACACAAACACATAGACACAGACTGACAAACAGACAGACAGACACGCGCGCGCACACCCAAACACACACACACACACACACACACACACACACACACACACACACACACACACACACACACACACACACACACACACACACACACACACACATACACACGCTCATTCATGCCTTTTCATAAACGCACACATCATAATATTATTTTATGAGTAAAAGTAAAGAAAAGAAAAGGGCATTAAAGTCGTATCACTCTGTCCAGTCAACCGTCGTCATCAGATCATGTCTCACTTACCACAGGACGGACATCGGAACAGCCAACGTGACACGACCAGTCGCTCGTCCCTGTTTAACGTGGGAATGCTGAGGCTTACGTAAGATCTATGAGTAGCCTCCAGAGCTACGTCAGTCCCACAGGATGACGATGTTCCTGATGGAGGCATTGACTGAGAGAGGGAGAGAGAGAGAGAGAGAGAGAGAGAGAGAGAGAGAGAGAGAGAGAGAGAGAGAGAGAGAGAGAGAGAGAGAGAGAGAGAGAGAGAGAACTACAACAACAAAACACCTGATGACGTGTAGTGCATATGGTGCTCAAATTAAAGCTAATTTTGTGTGTGTGTGTGCGTGCGTGCGTGCGTGCGCGCGCGCGCGAGTGCGTGCGCATGTGTGTGTGTGTGTTGTGTGTGTGTGTGTGTGTGTGTGTGTGTGTGTGTGTGTGTGTGTGTGTGTGTGTGTGTGTGTGTGTGTGTGTAACCTTTTTCCCTCGATTCCAATCCCGCTGTCCATCAGTGACTAAAGCCACAACCTCAACCCCCAGGGGCAACCACGAGACAGACACCCCAACTTCAAAACAAACAAACAAAAATCAATTCGATATTTGATCTTTTTCTTCCCTTCTCTCTATGACGTTTCAGTTACGTGTCAGCCATCAACTCCCTTTCTGTCAGCTTTAAACAGGGTGACGCTTCCAAAGCGCCAGTGGGCCGACAATCGTCAGCAAGCAGAGCACTTCGCTGCTATCTGCCGTGTCAACACGGCGTCAGGGGCCCCCATTATTTCCCCTTTCAACTCCGCCCTGTCCAACACGCTTTATCTCCCCTGCCCACGTGGCCCATTCTCGTGCGGCGCGAGACCACGCCGAGATTTCGCGGACAATTGGATTCCTACTCTGTGTCTCGGCACGCAGGGATTGGTTGTTTTCGACAGCCGAGCTAACAAACAGTCCCGTGCGCTTTTCTTTCTTTTGTGGTCACCTCCCCCACTTTTTTCTCTCCGTGTTTTTGTTTTTACTGTGCTTGGATTTGAAAGGCTGGTTTGAGTTGAGTTGGCCAGGGAGGTAAACCGGCCGGCTTGACGACTGAGTCAAACACGTACTGTCACATGTTCGTGATGAGCCTTAGGAGCTTGGCAGGCCAGTCAGCATCAGCCTTTGCGTGCGAAGAAGACAAGACTTTGCCGTGGAGGACGAGCGTCTGCCTTTTGTTAAATGAAAACTGTAACAAGTTGCTGCCCCGACTCTTACGTGCACGTGGTCATCTTTTAATAGGTGTGGTGTACATATTGGGCAGGGGGGAAGACACTAACAAAAACAAGACAATACAGGACAACACAATACAACACACACACACACACACACACTCACATACACACACACACATACAGAGAGAGGGAGGGAGAGAGAGAGAGAGAGAGAGAGAGAGAGAGAGAGAGAGAGAGAGAGAGAGAGAGAGAGAGAGAGAGAGAGAGAGAGAGAGAGAGAGAGAGAGAACAAACAAAGCAAAACAAAGAACAACAGAAACTTGGTCAGTTGTAATGTTTTGCTCGGAATTATCACTACTAAATATTGCTTATAAATACTTCCTAATTAAAATACGTCTTTGAAGAATAAAAACAATAACTTATGTTTATTAAGGCTCTTCTTATTTAATATGTGTCTTTGAGGAACCAAACAAACTGATGTCTATTAAGGCCCTTCTTAATGAATATACGTCTTTGAGAAAACCAAACAAGTGATGGCCCTTCTTAATGAATTTACTCGTTGAGGAACCAAACAGATGAGCTAAGGCCCTTCTTAATGAGTCTACTCGTTGAGGAACCAAACAGATGAGTTAAGGCCCTTCTTAATGAGTTCACTCGTTGAGGAACCAAACAGATGAGTTAAGGCCCTTCCTGAACTGAGCTGAAGTACTTAGCAAGTCGTGGTGAGCTAAGAAGTCTGCGGCGATGTGTCCCAAGCCGGTCTGCTGATTGGTCAGTTTATCAGCCGTGACGTCATGGCTCTTAGTGTCCTCGGATGTCATTCGACGTAATTATTAGGGACAAGACAGCGGTGACCGGGTCGTTGGCCATTGTGTTGTGCGAGGCGTCTCAACCTGCGGACAATGGAAGAAGCAACCGCCAGCACCGAGGGTGAAAGGAGTAAGTCTTTATTGCCAGAGTCGGAGCAGCAGCGGAGGCCGTGTGACCGTCTGATGGCAGTGCCGGAATAGAAACAAAAGACGGGAAGTGCTTCACGGCAAATCAATCACCCGGCGAAGATTTGGGCGCAGATAGCCCGCTGTTTTCATATTCACAGCCAGTGTCACCCAACACGTCCCAACTCGAAGGGGATGAAGCTATTATAAGAAAGGTCATACCTGGCACTTTGCACACGTTGCTGTCTCAGTCCGACAGTTTGTCCCATGGAAAATCCGCTTCTCTTTCCCCGAGGAAAGCCAGCGGAGGCAGAGTGGCGACAGTTGGTGTCGGGAACGATTCCCAGATGGGTTGAAACTTCTACAGAAGTTTGCATAGGCATTTTACTCCATTTCCGTGAGGTATTTACTTCGTGTTTACACAGCTGCAGCACGAGAGGCTTTGCTCTTTCCTGGTGGCTTCACCCGATCTCACAGCCTCGGAAAACAATGATATTGATAGAGGCCGTTTCTATAGGGCCCTTTTCCCACCGACAAGGTGAGCACATCGCGCTTCCCAATAAGGTCTCAGGTCACCACACGGAGGAAACACCATGCGTCAAATCCCAATAAGGTCTCAGGTCATCACACGGAGGAAACACCATGCGTCAAATCCCAATAAGGTCTCAGGTCACCACACGGAGGAAACACTATGCGTCAAATCCCAATAAGGTCTCAGGTCATACTATGCGTCAAATCCCAATAAGGTCTCAGGTCATCACACGAAGGAAACACTATGCGTCAAATCCCAATAAGGTCTCAGGTCATACTATGCGTCAAATCCCAATAAGGTCTCAGGTCATCACACGGAGGAAACACTATGCGTCAAATCCCAACACCAAACTTTGCATCAAGTCATTTGAAATATCTCCTAAAATAGCAACTCTTTCAATCCGTGCAGCTCTGTATTGGTCCCCGACCTGACTGCAATACCTTGTTAGCGATGTCTGCAAACACAATGAGAAATACTCGGCATCCTGATTGTCCTTTCTCGTTATCTACAGTAAGAATGATGTCTGCAAATGCAGTGGGAAATACTCGGGATCCTGATTGTCCTTTCTGGTTATCTACAGTAATAAAATGTCGGGATCCTGATTGTCCTTTCTGACTATCGACCTAATAACAATGTCTACAAATGCAAATGTCTGAAAATGTAATCCAAATTACTAGGTATCCTAATTGTCCTTTCTGGTTATCTGCCTTAATAACAATGTCTGAAAATGCAATTAAGAACACTAAGTATCCAAACTGTCCTTTCTGGTTATCTGCCTTAAGAACAATGTCTGCAAATGCAATTAAAAATACTTAGTATTTAAATTGTCCTTTCTGGTTAGCTACCTTAAGAAACATGTCTGCAAATGCAATGGGAAATACATGGCATCCTGACAGTCCTTTATGGCAATGTCTACAAATGGAAATGTTTGAAAATGTAAGCCAAAATACTAGGTATCCTAACTGTCCTTTCTGGTTATTTGCCTTAAGAACAATGTCTGAAAATGCAATAAAGAACACTAAGTATCCGAATTGTCCTTTCTGGTTATTTGCCTTAAGAACAATGCCTGAAAATGAGTCAGAAATATTAGGTATCCTAATTGTCCTTTCTTGATATCGACCTTAAGAACGATATCCGCAAATGCAATAAATAATACTAGGTGTCCGAATTGTCCTTTCTGGCCATCGACCTTAAGAACAATATCTGCAAATGCAATGGGAAAGACTAAGCATCCTGATTGTCCCTTCTGGTTACCCAACACTTGGCCCGGAAATGACAGATATTACTGAACATCACTCCTCCCTTTTATTCGAAATGGCGGTTGATAATACGCTGGCGATATTCAGGACACGAAAAGCCCAAGCTCTTGCGTGCAGGCAGCTTCACGGGTTGTTGCCAGAAGTCGTGACCGGTGTTGGATGAAATTCTTTTCTCCTCCGTCGGAACTTCTTCCCGGCGCCAAACAGGATAAGGGGGGAAATTGCCAAGAATGAGAATCAGATTATGACATCTCTCCATCTCTCTCCACCTCTCTCTCTCTCTCCCTCCCTCTCTCCCTCTGTGCCCAAGTCTCTGTCTCTGTTTCCGTTTCTGTCTCTTCTCCACTCCATTTCCATCACTCCCCAACCCACCCCCCCCCCACCCTCAACCCCACAGAGAGAGAGAGGAGAGAAGGGGGAAAAAGGAAGAGAGGAAAAGGAGAGAGAGAGAGAGAGAAGAGAGAAGAGAGAGAGAAAAAAAAGAGAGAAGAGAGAGAGAGAGAGAGAGAGGAGAGAGAGAGAGAGAGAGAGGAGAAAGAAGAAGAGAGGGGAGAGAGAGAGAGAGGAGAGAGGAAAGAGAGAAGGGAAAAAGAAGAAAAGAAAAAAGAAGAAGAGAAAAAGAAAGGAGAGAAAGAGAGAGGGGGGAGGGGGGAAGGGGCGGGGGGGGGGGGGTGGGGGGGGGTGGGGAGGGGGGGGGGGGGGGGGTGGGGGGTGTTATTCCAGTGCAGGACGGCAGCCAGCAAGCGATGAGGAATCGTGACGTGACTGCAAAGAGTCGGTCGTCAACATTCAACCACGGGCTCACAGCCGGGGTGGACGGCAGCTGTCTGCTGAACGGAATCAAACTGCTATTGTCTGCAGGCAACAGGACACTTAGCACTCGTGGGTCCCACAGAAAGACGGAGAGGGGAGGGGGGGGAGGAGAGAGAGAGAGAAGAGAGAGAGAGAGAGAGGAGAGGGAGAGAGGAGAGAGAGAGAGAGAGAGAAGAGAATGAAAAAGGAGAGAGAGAGAGAACGAGAAAAACAAAAAAAAAGGAAGGTAACAAAACAAAAACAAAACACACCCAAAAAAGTTAGGGATTACAAAAGGGCCCAAAAGGTTGTGACAGTTTAGCCAAGGTATTTAAAAAGGGAAAATTTTCCCGGGGAAAGGAAAAAGGGGGGAGGGAGGAGAGAAGAGAGAGAGAGAGAGAAGAAGAGAAGAGAAGAGGAGAGAGAGAGAGGGAATGGGGGTTGGGGGAAACAAAAAAAAGAAAAGAAAGAGGGAAAAGGGGAGAAGGGAAAAAAAAAGAAAGTGTGGGAGAGGGTTTGACAAAAAGAGAGAAGAAGAGAGAAGAGAGAGAGAGAAGAGAGAGAGAGAGAGAGCAACAGACAGACAACAGAACAAAGGAAACAAAACAGACAACAGACAGAGACAAAGGAAAAAGAGACAGACAAAGACACAGAGACTGATTTTTTACAAGAATAAAGGTAAAGAGAAAGAGAGACTGAATCCCTACATGAGAGTTTTTATTTTTCGTATTTATTATATAGCAGGGAAAGTGTTGAAACGGAAACATTATTCCCTCCATCCCTGCCGTTCCTTCGCTCACTGCTGCACCCAGCCAGACGCCCTGACCTGTCGGCCACAGCACCTTGTCTACACAAGCTGCGGTGTTACCTTCTGTTTTTTTTAGTTTTTTTTTTTAGAGTGTATTGAGGTTTGAGAGTGTATTCAGGTTTGAGAGTGTATTCAGGTTCACCAAGACAACCACTATCCCACACAGTCAATGTGTCATTCACACCGTAATCTTTCATTTGAAAAGTACCTGCGCAGATGCTTCAGAAACGG
This sequence comes from Alviniconcha marisindica, assembly GCA_018857735.1. Taxonomy (NCBI): domain Eukaryota; kingdom Metazoa; phylum Mollusca; class Gastropoda; family Provannidae; genus Alviniconcha; species Alviniconcha marisindica. Next base: position 858,777 of record JABMCL010000657.1, read on the forward strand.
GTTTTCAACAATCCTTCTCTGCCTTAGGCAGACTTTCAAAACGCCTGCGCTTCAGACTGGACGGGGAATTTCAATATTGCGCTCCGTTCAATATTGCTTGTCAACGTATTGCAGGGAACAAAAGGCAGCCGGGACGATTTAATAATTAATTTTAGTCGCAAGGTGCAGCATGATTGTGTTCGCAAGATAAACGTAGGTTTGCTCTTTGCTGTTGTGGCTGATGCGTCCGTTTCTTTGTAAGGATCTTTGATTCCCTCTCACAGAGAGAGAGAGAGAGAGAGAGAGAGAGAGAGAGAGAGAGAGAGAGAGAGAGAGAGAGAGAGAGAGAGAGAGAGAGAGAGAGAGAGAGTTGTGTGTGGGACGTGTGTGTGTGTGTGTGTGTGTGTGTGTGTGTGTGTGTGTGTGTGTGTGTGTGTGTGTGTGTGTGTGTGTGTGTGTGTGTGTGTGTGTGTGTGTGTGTGTGTGTGTGTGTGTGTGTGTGTGTGTGTGTGTGTGTGTGTGTGTGTGTGTGTTGTGGGGTGTGTGGTGTGTGTGTGTTAGGGTTTTGTGTGTGTGTGTGTGTGTGTTGTGTGTGTGTGTGTGTGTGTGTGTGTGTGTGTGTTGTGTGTGTGTGTGTGTGTGTGTGTGTGTGTGTGTGTGTGTGTGTGTGTGTGTGTGTGTGAGTGCGTGTTTGTGAACTACTGTTTTTGAGTATTGTACTGTACTGCCGAACGCATTATTGTGTATCTATTATAATTTCCATATGAATGACGATCCAAACGAACATTTCTCTGCACAGAAGCAAAAAGGTTGTACACCAGTATTGTATTGTTTTTTGAACACTTGCTCTTGTCTTGTTTCTTCTTCTTCTTCATCTTGAGTAAATATCATAGTCCTACAGCAATGTTGTTTAGATTCCATGCGGAGCAAACAGATGATCTGCTGGTCGAAACCCAATAATTAGTGCAAAGAAACGTGTGCATTTGGGTCACCCAGTTGGCCGCAAAGGAAAAATCCTCTATCTCGCGCTAAAAAAAAAAGAAGAAAAAAAAGGGTAAATACCAAGAAAAGGTTTACACGACCTCTCCAAACAAGGTCACCGTTCCCGCAGAGGAGCGCCAGGGAGTTGTGACTTGGGTACCGGCATGCAAAGTTCCGGAAGCCGGAAACTTCTCTACGACCAGAGTGATAAACACTACAGTTTACCAATCACGCTGTCTGGAACACAGCCCCTCCCAACTAGAA
>JABMCL010000657.1:867500-892500 GCA_018857735.1 Alviniconcha marisindica
CTCTCTCAGTCTCTATTTCTCTCTCTTTCTCTCTCCCACTGTCTGTCTCTGTCTCCCTCGCTGTCTCCCTCTGTCTTTATTTATCTCGGTCTCTTAATCCTCTCTCTTTCTGTCTCTGTCTCCCTCGTTGTGTGTATCTCTGTCTCTATCTTTGTATTTCTGTCTCTGTCCCCCTCTCTCTGTCTCTGTCCCTCTCTCTGTCTCTGTCCCCCTCTCTCTGTCTCTGTCCCTCTCTCTGTCTCTGTCCCTGTCTCTCTCTCTGTCTCTGTCCCTCTCTCTGTCTCTGTCCCTCTCTCTGTCTCTGTCCCTCCTCTCTATCTCTGTCCCTCTCTCTGTCTCTGTCCCTGTCCCTCTCTCTGTCTCTGTCCCTCTCTGTCTCTGTCTTTGTCTCAGTCTCTCTGCTTCCCTCTGTCTCTTTCCGTCTGTCTCTGTCCTTATCTGTCTCTGTCCTTATCTGTCTCTGTCTCTCTGTGTTTGTGTCTCTCTCTGTCTCTCTGTCTGTCTGTCTGTCTCTCTGTGTCTCTCTCTGTCTGTCTGTCTGTCTGTCTCTGTCTCTGTCTCTCTCTGTCTCTGTCTGTCTGTCTGTCTGTCTCTCTGTCTCTGTCTCTGTCTCTGTCTCTGTCTCTGTCTCTCTCTCTCTCTCTCTCTCTCTCTCTCTCTCTCTCTCTCTCTCCCCCTGTACGTTAGCGTGCTTACACTTTGGTATTTCCGTCATTGACTCTTCGCACGTCACTCAGCCGAAGTCTTGGCGAGAATCAATCAAAGTTCACCGAAACAATCAGACAGATAACTGACAGCGGAAGTGCTCCCAAACCCAAACACTATCAGCGCCCCCAGCAACTGTGGAAGACAATAACGTCAATACCCCCCCCCCCCCCCCCCCCCCACCGCAGAACAAGATGCAGGAGAAAAAGAGAAAAGCGGCAGTTGACTGCAGCCTGCAATCAGTGGAACCGTGTTAACACGGGTCAGGCAGGGATTACACGGTTAGGGGCCTGCTGTAGCCTTCAATTCGCCTCCATTACGCAGAGAAGAAAGGAAGGCAGGGTGGGGGGGATAAGGGGGGACTAGCAACTCAAACAGGATTAAGGGGGATCTCAGGTGGCCCCTGTTCGCACCCTGTAGGGAGGGGGGAGGGGGGAGGAGGAAGGGAGGGGGGGGGGGGGGGGGTTCTTCTCACCACCTGCCGTCCTGTCTCCATTTCCCGTTACATGGGGAGGAATAACGGTTTGGACTTCACTGGCTCCATGGCCGTGATTCTAGTCTTTCTTTTGTTTTCCATAGTAGCTTTCTCTCCGTTTTTTTCTTTTTTTCTTTTTTCTTTTCGTAAGAAACATTTGGAATACTGAACGTTTGGCTGCTGGGAGAAGGAGGGAGGGGGAGAGAGAGCGAGAGAGAGAGAGAGAGAGAGAGAGAGAGAGAGAGAGAGAGAGAGAGAGAGAGAGAGAGAGAGAGAGAGAGAGAGAGAGAGAGAGAGAGAGAGAGGACGACGACAGACAGACAGACAGACAGACAGACAGACAGACAGCAGACAGACAGACAGAGACAGAGAGACAGAGAGAGCGAGAGAGAGAGAGAGAGAGAGAGAGAGAGAGAGAGAGAGAGAGAGAGAGAGAGAGAAAACCGTTCTATACCTGGAGGGATCTAGAACCACTAACCACTATCATTCAGAAATTAATTTTCTTAGGGGAGGAGGATGGAGTTGGAGGGGTGGTGGGGGGGGGGGGGGGGGGGGTGGGGGGGGTGGAGGCATTATTTCATACACCCAGACATAAAAATTGCCCTGGCGCGAAACGGTCTGAGTGAGTCCCCCGAAGTCTCTTCCCAAAATAACCCGATCATTGACAATTGTCTGAAGAATCTCATGCCTCATACGTGCTGGTCCATAGCCCGCAGAATGGCGCTGCTGTCGTCGCGGAAAGCCAGCAGCAGCTGTGTTACAGTCCTCGTGATAAAACGATCAGTAGTTGTTCTCCCCGTCTTCAATCTGTCCATTGCGCTATCGCGAACAGGCAACGCTCACGTCTCTTTATTGACCTACAACAGTGGGTTAGAGTGTTGGAGGTAGTGCAGCGTCAGCTGACAACAAGGAACTTGATGCCTTGGATAGAATGGACGGTAAACGGATCTCTCGAGTCAAAATGAAAAACTAAATTGCATCGAAAGTTCGGTAACTGTCTATAACTGAATGTATAACGGCATAAAAAGGGCAGTCACTCTCCCGCGAAGAATTACTTTTTTTTTTTACACGTGTCAGTTTTTTTGGGGGAAAAACTAAGAGGGATATAATCATAGAAATAAAACTTTCTAGCGCCAAAGGTTACAGTTTTCCCATCATGGCTAGTACTGCAACACAGAAACTCCGAGAGTCGACACACAAGCAGATAATTCCCAGCAGATTCAGCTACGCTTCTTTGATCCTCTGTCACCGGCAAATTTGCCCGATTTCTGTGAAGCCAGGCGGCATTTGGAGACCATGACGTATCAGACAATTCAATTGCAGCATTACTTCTGGCTGAAACAGCCTCTTCCCCCGGGACCCGTCTTCATAAGGAGGAGGTACTTAGCAATATTTGTTATGGCGGCTACACTGAAATTCAATTATTTTGGCAAGCATTCGGATGAAAAAATCAATTCCGGCGTTTAAACGACGCTTAGTGAGACAAACAATGCGCTGTTTGCCGGGCACTCTTCTATGATAATGCCTCTTGTTTTTAAATCAACACTCTCCGTGTCGTGCCAATAAACAATGACCGGGCGGGAGCTCGGTGCTGGCGATGAACGGAACCTTTGTGCCACAGCTTTGATTTAAACGGCAGATAGAACTTTATGATATTAATGTTCACACTGGGTATTTGCCGCACGGCGGCTGGCACAACTCGGACGCTACGTTTTACGGTCTATTACTGCAGTGTTTGTCTGAATCTTGATTTTGTTTTTGCCCGGCAAATAAACGGGCATAGGGCCGAGGCAAGGCAAACACGATTCATATGCATATCAAGCAGCGAAGTCAAAACGCTCCCAAGCGCGAGTGCGGCGTTGTTTCGCACGTGCTGGCATAAATTAGCGTATGCGGGATGCACACGGCGGTGCATGCACACTGGCTGGACTGACTGGGCTGTTTACTCTGTCTGTTTGTCAGTGCCACTCTTTGAGGCTGGGCTGCATAACTCGGGTCTGCTGATTGGGGCTCTGTCGCCGTCCTCGTAGGGCCGATGTCCGACTCCAAGCGGCATCGGTTTGAATGAATGAATGATTTTTTTTATATCTAGTGCATAAAAAACCTACATTTGAATGAATGAATGATTTTTATATATATATATAGTGCATACAAAACCTACACACAAACCCTTGCGTGTTCACAGCGCCAGATACACACACAGTGCATGCATGTAAGCTCTCGCAAGCTAAAAACTACCGAAGGACATTCATACCCCAAATACAAACAGCCCCTACTCTCCCACCACCTCCTAAAAATGAAACTATACAATGCAGGTAAATGTAAAAATATGTACAGAGCTACAAATAACGATAATACAAAAAAGAATAACACACACACAACAACACACACACACACACACACACACACACAACCACACACACACACACACACACACACACACACACACACAACACACACCACACGCACAGCACGCACACACGCACGCACGCACGAAACGCACACGCACACGCACACACACGCACGCACGCACGACGACGCACCACGACGCACGAACCAACACACACACACACACACACACACACACACACACACACACACACCCCACACACACACACACACACACACACACACACGCACACCACACACACACACACACACACACACACACACACACACACACACACAAGTAAGTTTACGAAGTTCCCTTCCTCCATCCTTTGAGGAAGCGTGCCGGAAAGCGAGCCTAGGATGAGTGTGGGCCATGTCGGTCTGGTCATCTCTATACTCGCCTTCGCTCCATCCTGAAACCCAGGGGTGGGGTGGCGGCGGGGGAGGTGGGGGTGGGGGGGGGGGGGGGGGGGGGGGTATAGTGAGATGGTGGAAGGGATGCGGAATGCATACTTCTCCCTTTTTATTGTGTATTCGTTTCCTCGGTCTAAGCCATTGTTGGTTTTCTGTCTGAACACACAGTGTATTGGGAGAGACCTATAGTCATATAAACTACAAACGTGTTTATGATCTTTGACGTTTTGTATTGTGATGCCAAATATTTCGAATAAGTCAAATTTAAAACAACAGTTTAAACGTATGACACACGTGTATTTAAGTCAAAACTCAAAACTCATCTCTTCTCTTCTGCATACTGATCTGTTTTTAGTTTTTTTCTTCTCATTGTATCAACCCATCACTAGTACTGCATGTATTTGTAGTGTGCGTGCGTGCGTGCGTGCGTGCGTGCGTGTGTGTGTGAGTGTGTGTGCGACGAAATGAACATATCCTTATGTCTTTGTAAACGCTCTGGGCTCTTACGAAATGGGGCGCCATAAATAGCCTATTATTATATTATTATTTTCTAATCTATAAGTCTAGAGCTACACATCACATGACCCACACTCCGAGCACCGCTTTCCTTCACCTTCCTCCAAACTCTGCCAGATTTAGTTACGCCACTGAAGGGGCACTCTTTATCTCCGCGCAGCTGTCCAGCGACGCGGTCAGCGCCCTCCGAAAGGTTCCGGTACTAATATGACTGTGGAAGCAACCTAGCGCCAAAGCACGCACGTAAACATGAGACGCATCCACCCCTGGTAAAAAAAGAAAAAAAGATTTCCGTCTCGATTCAAACAATTGTGGTTTTATTTGTGCTGGTGTAAACTTTGTTGGCGACTATAAATGACACGCCTTGTTTTATTTGAGTTGTTTGTAACAAACTTACTACTGTTTGAGCACCAACAAAAAACTGCTCGCTAGCTGACAGTTTTCTGGACCCTGTGGCGTAACTAAATACGGCAGTGGTTGAAGGAAGGATGTGGTAAACCAGTGCTTGGAGTTTGTACATGACCCTCAATGTGGCCGACGTAACCGAGACTGTCGACAAAGTACGCTATGTTTGTTTAACACCTCAGGGTAAGATGACCACGTATCTAGCCTCCGATTGCTATATATATCCCACCCCAGTTTAACACCTCAGGGTACGATTAGCCTCCGATTGCTATATATATCCCACCCCAGTTTAGCACCTCAGGGTACGATTAGCCTCCGATTGCTATATATATCCCACCACAGTGATCCTTACCCGTCCCTAATAAGCCTTGTGGTTTCTGTGGACGTTAAGCACCATGTTTACTTATCCTTGGCACATCAGAGTTCAGGAGCTGTGTGAAAGTGGAGGTGGCCGTCCTGGGCTCCCAGTCCTAATGAGCCTTACGGTTTCTGTGGACGTAAAGCATCACTGAACCATGCACACGCACTGGTCACAGTTTGTCCCTAATATGTCAACCGACATCCGAGGACATTAAGCTCCCCATCATCATCATCATCATCATCATCATCATCATCATCATCACTGGCTCATACGGGTGGGCTTAATACCGCAGTACCACCAAGAAGCAGCAGCCTGGATGAAATTGGACGGACGTGGCCTAGCGGTAAGACGTTAGGCTCGTAAGCAGAAGGACCTCGGTTCGAACCTGCTTCGGCTCTCCTTTGTCTTCAAAACTTGTGGTCTGTGGACACTGTCTTGTGACTTTGTCCCTCACAATTATGAAACATTAAAATGGCTCTCATTGCTGCCCATCTTAATGCAGAAGTCATTCCGGTTGGGACAGCCGCGTAGCAATAGGTATATAATCTCCCTCTTCCCCCACCTCCATACCCCCCCGCCCCCCCCACCATCCCTTCTCCCCGTCCCTAAAAAGCCTCATGGTTTCTGTGGACGTTAAGCACCATGTTTACTTACTTACTTGCTAGGCCTATATGTATTTGCTGTGCTAACAGTGCAACCGCCAGCCAGCTGTTTCACAGTACGCGGCGACAGGAAGGTGAGTATAATAATACTAATACTAACGGGTATCACGTGCCCAGTGACCTAATAACCAGTGATTAGGAATCAGTGCACAGCAGATTGAGCCAAGTCCCGTTAAATTGTAGGCTAAAACGAAAGGTGACATGCTAAATACAAGAATAGTGTGTGTGTGTGTGTGTGCGTGCGTGCGTGCGTGCGTGCGTGCGTGCGTGCGTGCGTGCGTGCGTGCGTGCGTGCGTGCGTGCGTGCGTGCGTGTGTGTGTGTGTGTGTGTGTGTGTGTGTGTGTGTGTGCGTGTGTGTGTGTGCGCGTGTAATATGTGTGTAGTGTGGGCATGGGTGTGATGTAGTGCATGTGTGTGTGTGTTGTGTGTGTGTGTGTGTGTGTGTGTGTGTGTGTGTGTGTGTGTGTGTGTGTGTGTGTGTGGTGTGTGTGTGTGTGTGTGTGTGTGTGTGTGTGTGTGTGTGTGGTGTGTGTGTGTGTGTGTGTGTGATGTGTGTGTGTGTGTGTGTGCGTGTGTGTGTGTATGTGTGTGTGTGTGTGTGTGTGTGTGTGTGTGTGTGTGTGTGTGTGTGTGTGTGTGTGTGTGTGTGTGTGTGTGTGTGTGTGTGTGTGTGTGTGTGTGTGTGTGTGTGTGTGTGTGTGTGTGTGTGTGTGTGTGTGTGTGTTGTGTGTGTGTGCTCGTGTGTGTTTAATTGTGTGTGTGTGTGTGTGTGTGTGTGTGTGTGTGTGTGTGTGTGTGTGTGTGTGTGTGTGTGTGGTGTGTGTGTGTGTGTGTGTGTGTGTGTGTGTGTGTGTGTGTGTGTGTGTGTGTGTGTGTGTGGTGTGTGTGTGTGTGTGTGTGTGTGTGTGTGTTGTGTGGTTGTGTGTGTGTGTGTGATGTGTGTATAATATATATATATGTGTGTGTGTGTGTGTGTGTGTGTGTGTGTGTGTGTGTGTGTGTGTGTGTGTGTGTGTGTGTGTCTGTGTGTGTGTGTGTGTGTGTGTGTGTGTGTGTGTGTGTGTGTGTGTGTGTGTGTGTGTGTGTGTGTGTGTGTGTGTGTGTGTGTGTGTGTGTGTGTGTGTACGTGAGATGTGCATTACGTGTGTGGTTTGAGGCACGTGTGCGTGTGATGACAGAACTCAGCAAGACAGCCCTGAACACGACACAAAACGCAGGATGACGGTAAGCCAGAAACGACTGCTACGGGTAGGCTGCACCCCTAGCGCACTTTATTTTATATTTTATTTTATCGGGAGGAGTTCCTCACGATGCTGGAAACTGTAAGAGGCAGCTTTAGCAAACACTGCAACAATTTGTCAGGGAAACTGTCTCCCACGCTGAGGGGAAATGTCTTCTTTTTAACGTTGCTGTTTATGTGTCAGTGTCCTCCTGCCTATCGCCTGTGGAAGACAATTGTTTTGAATTCATAAAAAAGATATTTCTGCTATAGTGCTATACCCCGTATTTTTTTTAATTTCTGTTATAGCGCTACACCCCGTAAAAAGATAGCGCTATACCACGTAAAAATATAGCGCTATACCACGTAAAAATATAGCGCTACACCACGTAAAAAGATAGCGCTATACCACGTAAAAAGATAGCGCAACACCCCGTAAAAAGATAGCGCTACACCCCGTAAAAAGATAGCACTATACCACGTAAAAGATAGCGCTATACCACGTAAAAAGATAGCGCTATACCACGTAAAAAGCGCTACACCCCGTAAAAAGATAGCGCTATACCACGTAAAAAGATAGCGCTATACCACGTAAAAAGATATATATATGTGTTACAGCGCTACACGCCGTAAAAAAGGGTATTTCTGATATAGCGCTATACCCCGTAAAAAGGATATCTCTAGTATAGCGCTATACCCCGTAAAAAAAAAATCTCTAGTATAGCGCTATACCCCGTAAAAAGGTATTTCTGTTACAGCGGTATACCCCGTGAAAAATGAAAAGCTCACGGTGATTCCATTCGTCATAATCAGTGCAAAGAGAATCTTACAACTCAGTACAATGAGCAAGTACTATGCATCCCTACAGCAACGCCCCAACAGTCAACAACAACAAAGCAACAACAACAACAAGCAATCAAACAAACACAAACCCAACAGCAACGCCCCAACCACAAACAACAACAAACACACACACACACAACACACACACAACAACACACACACACACACACACACACACACACACACACACACACAACACACACACACACACACACACACACACACACACACACACACACACACACACACACACACACACACACACACACATACCACAACACACACAAAACCCAACAACAACAACAAACAAACTCAAATCTGGTTCATTGTCTTCTGTGTCCATTTACAACATAAATGTATTGTTAACGTTGCTGAAGGCTCACAGACAGGTAGAGCTGAGTGTTAACTGTCCCAGTTGTGTTTAACCCATTCATTCCCTACCCTTAGCACATCATCACTGTAGCGTCCTTAACCTACAGCTTCCAACACACTCCAAGCCTTGCTTTCCGGCACCTTCCTCCACACTCGGCCAGAACTGGTTTGTACGCCACTGAAGGGGCACTCTTTATCTCCGCGCAGCTGTCCACCGACGCTGTCAGCACCCCCCGAAAGGTTCGGGTACTAATCAGACTGGAAGCAATATAGCGTCCAAGCACGCACGTAAAAACGAGGCGCGTCCGCCTCGGGTAAGAAAACAAAAAACGGGTCCCATCTCGATCCAAACGATTTTGGTTTCATCTGTGCTGGCGTAAGCAATGTGGAGAGTTGTAAATAAACGCCTGATATAGTCTGAGTTGCCGGTTACAAACTTACTGCTATCTGAACACCAATGAAAACCAGTGAGACGTTTCGGGGACCTATGGCGTAAACCAGGTATGGCAATGGATCGAGGAAGGACGTCGTAAACCAGGTATGGCAGTGGATGGAGGAAGGATGTCGTAAACCAGGTACGGCAGTGGATGGAGGAAGGATGACGTAAACTAGGTACGGCAGTGGATGGAGGAAGGATGTCGTAAACCAGGTACGGCAGTGGATGGAGGAAGGATGTCGTAAACCAGGTACGGCAATGGATGGAGGAAGGATGTCGTAAACCAGTCATGGAAGTGGATGGAGGAGGGATGTCGTAAACCAGTCATAGCAGAGGTTGGAGGAAGGATGTCGTAAACCAGGTATGGCAGTGGATGGAAGAAGGATGTCGTAAACCAGGTACGGCAGTGGATGGAGGAAGGATGTCGTAAACCAGTCATGGCAGTGGATGGAGGAAGGATGTCGTAAACCAGTCATGGCAGAGGTTGGCGGAAGGATGTCGTAAACCAGGTATGGCAGTGGATGGAGGAAGGATGTCGTTAACCAGCCATGGAAAGGTTGGCGGAAGGATGTCGTAAACCAGTTATGGCAGTGGATGGAGGAAGGATGTCGTAAACCAGTCATGGCAGAGGTTGGCGGAAGGATGTCGTAAACCAGGTATGGCAGTGGATGGAGGAAGGATGTCGTAAACCAGTCATGGAAGTGGATGGAGGAGGGGTGTCGTAAACCAGTCATAGCAGAGGTTGGAGGAAGGATGTCGTAAACCGGGTATGGCAGTAGATGGAGGAAGGATCTCGTAAACCAGTCATGGCAGTGGATGGAGGAAAGATGTCATAAACCAGTCATGGCAGAGGTTGGCGGAAGGGTGTCGTAAACCAGGTACGGCAGTGGATAGAGGAGGGAAGTCGTAAACCAGTCATGGCAGTGGATGGAGGAAGGATGTCGTAAACCAGTGCTTGCGGCTTGAGCTTCCTACTGGTCCGTAACACATTACTGGTGTGTTCTGTTTGGATGCAAACCTTTCCATAGCTGCTCGGATAAAAACGTTTCCAAACGAACGTTTCACTGAGAATGTACCTCTGGTGGAGTTACTGTACAGTGTATTTACTCGCATGCCAGGTGAGAGTTACCGTAGGCGATTCGGGTCTTTGTTGTTGTGTTTGTGTGACGTCTTTCGAACGCTAATGAAATCTCGCCTGTGTGTTGTTTCTGACTGAATTAGCCTCTCTACGTCACTGTTCTAGGGAGGGCATTGCGCCATCAACATTAACTCTTTGGCAGGGATAGGATTAGAATTTGACCGAAAGGTTATTACTGGAGACAGGAATAATGTGTGCTTCCACCAAAAAGAACAGAGAAAAAAAAGGAACACCAAAAAGGACCTTTATGGAAAATGTCTGTACGCTGTTGTTAGCGGTCTACAAAGAGTGGAAAGTGGAACTGGGAAACCCTGAGAGGCGTGTGCTGATCTTCCACATCCTGTGGGTGTACTGCCCTGGACATGCCGGAGTGAAGGGAAATGACCGAGCAGATAGACTGGGGGGCAAAGCAACCGTCATAAACGGCTTGAGCCTCGGAAGATCCAGTGTTGAGAAGCTTGAGTCATAACCTGCGGGCACAAAGCCAAGGACATCACACCATCGATCGCCTGGAGGAGAGAGGCGTTGAAAGAAGAAGAGCTCGAAGCTCTTCCTTGAAAGGAAGAGAGAGGGCCATTGTCAATCGGAGGAACACTGGAACCGTTTCAAAGGCAACGTTGGGAAAACTTCTGAGGCAAGGGGGGCGGGGGGTGGGGGAGGGGCGGGAGATGGGGGGTGGGGGAGGGGGGGGGTGGTCATATGGATTTTTCAGAGCTCATCGATACCATCGTGAACTGCCATCTTGAATTGAGCTGAACTGAACTCATTTAGACGTCGAGCAATTTGGACAACCGACCGAATCAAAAGAAAAGCCTGTGATCTGGCGCTCAAGTTGTAAACTGTACGACTGAATTCATTTGACGAACTCACATCACTGTCCTGGCGTTGCAGTATCTTTGCCTGGCGTTGCAGTCTCTCTGCCTGGCGTTGCAGTCTCTCTGCCTGGCGTTGCAGTCTCTCTGCCTGGCGTTGCAGTCTCTCTGCTTGGCGTTGCAGTTCTCTCTCTGCCTGGCGTTGCAGTCTCTCTGCTTGGCGTTGCAGTCTCTCTGCCTGGCGTTGCAGTCTCTCTGCCTGGCGTTGCAGTCTCTCTGCCTGGCGTTGCAGTCTTTGCCTGGCGTTGCAGTCTCTCTGCCTGGCGTTGCAGTCTCTTCTTGCCTGGCGTTGCAGTCTCTTTGCCTGGCGTTGCAGTCTTTCTGCCTGGCGTTGCAGTCTCTCTGCCTGGCGTTGCAGTCTCTCTGCTTGGCGTTGCAGTCTCTCTGCCTGGCGTTGCAGTCTCTCTGCTTGGCGTTGCAGTTTTCTCTGGCTTGGCCTGGCGTTGCAGTCTCTCTGCCTGGCGTTGCAGTCTCTCTGCCTGGCGTTGCAGTCTCTCTGCTTGGCGTTGCAGTCTCTCTGCCTGGCGATGCAGTCTCTCTGCTTGGCGTTGCAGTCTCTCTTGTCTTAGCGTGAAAAACGCTGACTGAAACGAGTGGCTGGCTGTCTACAAAAAACCGTGATCCATAATGAAAACGGACACCAGCTCTTTTTTCTTTCTTCTTCTTTAGTCTGCGGCTAATAGCCACATCCTATGGCCGTCTCGCACCCTCGTGTTTGGAACTTTACGCCGGGAACTGATTGGCCAAACGTCGTTTCTTCCGCCAGACAGCGCCCGCAGCGCTCCCTGGGACCCAATTCCACGCCACTGCAGCGTTGACGATCGGCGGAAACGGGTGAATCACGAGACAGATGATGGACTACGCTGAACGTTCGTCTATCTAAACGGGCCCACGTTACACCAACGGCTGATCCAAACAGGCCCACGTCACACCAACGGCTGATCTAAACAGGCCCACGTTACACCAACGGCTGATCCAAACGGGCCCACGTTACACCAACGGCTGATACAGACCCACGTCACACCAACGGCTGATACAGGCCCACGTTACACCAACGGCTGATACAGACCCACGTCACACCAACGGCTGATACAGGCCCACGTCACACCAACGGCTGATACAGACCCACGTCACACCAACGGCTGATACAGGCCCACGTCACACCAACGGCTGATACAGACCCACGTCACACCAACGGCTGATACAGGCCCACGTCACACCAACGGCTGATACAGACCCACGTCACACCAACGGCTGATACAGGCCACGTCACACCAACGGCTGATACAGACCCACGTCACACCAACGGCTGATACAGGCCCACGTCACACCAACGGCTGATCCAAACAGGCCCACGTTACACCAACGGCTGATCTAAACGGGCCCACGTTACACCAACGGCTGATCTAAACAGGCCCACGTCACACCAACGGCTGATCCAAACAGGCTCACGTCACACCAACGGCTGATCTAAACAGGCCCACGTTACACCAACGGCTGATCTAAACGGGCCCACGTTACACCAACGGCTGATCCAAACGGGCCCAAGGGCTGATCCAAACGGGCCCAACGGCTGATCTGGGAAGATTCCAACAGCTGCGAGACGCGCGGAATCTCAAACCGCTCCTTCCAAAGCGCGCTCAAATAACGTTCTACGGGACTCTGTTATCGGCTCTGTCTTTTTTCTCTTCTTTTGGTTTCGGTTGTGGGTTGAATCCTGTTCGGAGGCGGGTCAGATGTGGGGCTGACTGCAGTGCGAGGAAATCTTTCTTCTCTCTGTGAATTATCTCCCAATCCCTCACATCGCTGCTGCAGAAAAGGCCAGGGGAGCTAATTACTTGTCCTCAAAGCTGCGGCAGTGACAGGCTTTGGCAGGCTTTTGGCAGGCTCGCTGAAAATCAAAAGTTGCTCCGTTAGAGATTTCTGCGAATCTTCGTCTTTCATTCGGAGTTCCTGCGAAACTTTGTCCTTCGTTGTTGGTTCAGCAGTTACTTGTCTTCGTTTGGAGTTATCGAGACCGTCCTTCGTGGTCGGTTTCTGACAAAGAGTTGCTGTCCTCGTGATGAGTTATCGTTACTGTCCTTCGTTGTTGGTTCTTGGGAAACACGGTCTGTGTCCGACTCCATTAGGAGTTATCGTGAGATTTGAACTGTCTTTGTTAGGGGTCAACGTGAGACTTGAACTGTCTTTGTTAGGGGTCAGCGTGAGACTTGAACTGTCTTTGTTAGGGGTCAACGTGAGACTTGAACTGTCTTTGTTAGGGGTCAACGTGAGACTTGAACTGTCTTTGTTGGGGGTCAGCGTGAGACTTGAACTGTCTTTGTTAGGGGTCAACGTGAGACTTGAACTGTCTTTGTTGGGGGTCAGCGTGAGACTTGAACTGTCTTTGTTGGGGGTCAACGTGAGACTTGAACTGTCTTTGTTAGGGGTCAACGTGAGACTTGAACTGTCTTTGTTGGGGGTCAACGTGAGACTTGAACTGTCTTTGTTAGGGGTCAACGTGAGACTTGAACTGTCTTTGTTGGGGGTCAACGTGAGACTTGAACTGTCTTTGTTGGGGGTCAACGTGAGACTTGAACTGTCTTTGTTGGGGGTCAACGTGAGACTTGAACTGTCTTTGTTAGGGGTCAGCGTGAGACTTGAACTGTCTTTGTTAGGGGTCAGCGTGAGACTTGAACTGTCTTTGTTAGGGGTCAGCGTGAGACTTGAACTGTCTTTGTTGGGGGTCAACGTGAGACTTGAACTGTCTTTGTTGGGGGTCAACGTGAGACTTGAACTGTCTTTGTTGGGGGTCAACGTGAGACTTGAACTGTCTTTGTTAGGGGTCAGCGTGAGACTTGAACTGTCTTTGTTGGGGGTCAACGTGAGACTTGAACTGTCTTTGTTAGGGGTCAACGTGAGACTTGAACTGTCTTTGTTAGGGGTCAGCGTGAGACTTGAACTGTCTTTGTTAGGGGTCAGCGTGAGACTTGAACTGTCTTTGTTAGGGGTCAACGTGAGACTTGAACTGTCTTTGTTGGGGGTCAACGTGAGACTTGAACTGTCTTTGTTGGGGGTCAACGTGAGACTTGAACTGTCTTTGTTGGGGGTCAACGTGAGACTTGAACTGTCTTTGTTAGGGGTCAACGTGAGACTTGAACTGTCTTTGTTGGGGGTCAACGTGAGACTTGAACTGTCTTTGTTAGGGGTCAGCGTGAGACTTGAACTGTCTTTGTTGGGGGTCAACGTGAGACTTGAACTGTCTTTGCCAGGGTTATTGTGAGACTGTCCTTTATTGCTGGTTCCATCAGCCCTAGGTGACTTCACGAACAACATTTTTGTAAGATCCAAACACAAAAAGGTTGAAACGAACACTCATTTATTTTAACACGGACACACAGTATGCAAATTTTCGTGGAAATCCCCTTTCTCATTCTGTTTCATTAAAAATTTTTTATTGTAACGTCCAGCCCAAAGTCTGTGCCGATCTGATCGATTCAGACAGACACTGTCGGCAAGAACGGGACAATCCCAGTGCTAAACTCGTGACTGTGCCTCAAGAGAGTCTCACCCATCTGTCACGCCCTCAACTGCACATTCTGCGTAGTGAGAAAGTGCCGTGCTGGGTCGCCGCCAATGTACTGCCGTACTTGATCTGTTTACTACATGTGTCTGATTGATTGCTGGTAGAGTGCAGGCACTCCTGGTCCCGTCTTCCTCTACTCTTCGTCTGGCATCAATATGTTGTCACCTGGCTGTTGGCAGTGTTAGCAATGAAATGGCTATGTATACACATTCACTGCCAAGTCACGCGCGTCTCATGTTGACGTAGTAATTAGGGTATCCCAGTGCGTGACTACAACATCCGGATGTAAAAATATCTACCGCATCTGTGATCATCCATTGATCGATCGCCTTGACAGAAGAATGTAAACATGCGAAATAAGTGAGGTTTTTCTGACCTTTTCTTTGCTTTCACTGTCATTGTTCAGTGTAACTTTTTCCTTTACGAATCGAAGACATACTTGTGCCAGAAATGCGCAGGTTGTTTCTACTGTCCAAGTACAAGAAGAGTTCTTTTAACCTTCGTGCCTTTTGTTCTTTTACAGAACACTCGCAGTCCCTTTTTGATTCTGATTAAAAAATACTGCGTAGAATCCGTCCAATGATCGAATCGGATTGTTACCCCCCACCCGGACCCCACCGTCCTTCTTTCCCTTGCCGTGTGTGTGCGTGTGTGTGTGTGTGTGTGTGTGTGTGTGTGTGTGTGTGTGTGTGTGTGTGTGTGTGTGTGTGTGTGCGTGTGCGTGTGCGTGTGTGTGTCCTTGTATATTTATAAGTTGTTATTTATCGTTTTATAACCCCCCTCTCTCACTGTCTCTCTCTGTCTCTGTCTGTCTCTCTCTCTCTCCGTCTCTCTCTCTCTCTCTCTTGCTCTCTCGCTCGCTCGCTCTGCGCATTTGACGAAGATGCTACCCAGCACGTTGTCCACGTAAGTTGGATGCTGTCATCATCCTTCATTAAAAGTATTTTTATGCTAAGCCCAGACCGATGTTTTGCGACGCGAAGAACGACCCAGACACCACTCGCAGAAGCCATCAGGGAAAGTCTGTATTCTGCCACAAGCAGAGTCACTAGTTTGGCTGCAGCAGTTTTATCACGTCTCCCCTGCGATGTGCCCCTACTCCACTCCCCGGGTCAGCCATTTCTAACCCCTTCTAACGCAGTGCGGTGGTTATCTTATTTCTCTCTTTCCCCAAAACGTTTGTTTAGCTCCGGAGCCGGAGGGGTTTGAGTGAAAGCGTTGCAGGAAAGACTAATACAGTGTGCGATAAGTGCTTCAAGATAATGGGAACTTGCTTTTATCTGTAGTCGTAGATTGGTGGTGGAGATAATGTGCACTGTCTTGCACGAAGATACAGGATGCATGAGAGAGGGGGAGGGAGGGGAAGGGAGAGAGGGGAGGGGATATATATGTAGAGAGAGAGGGGGGATATATATATATGTAGAGAGAGAGGGTGGGGAGGGAGGGGGATGGAGAGAGGGGGAGGAAGATATATATGCAGAGAGAGAGGGGGAGGGAGGGGGGAGAGAGAGGGAGATGAAGGGGAGACGGAGACGGAGGGGTGAGAGAGAGAGAGAGAGAGAGAGAGAGAGAGAGAGAGAGAGAGAGAGAGAGAGAGAGAGAGAGAGAGAGAGAGAGAGAGAGAGAGAGAGAGAGAGAATATTTAATGATATAGGGCCGCTGCGGCTCTAATCAAGATAAAAGTTACAAAACGATAAATAACAAACTATAAACACACACACACACACACACACACACACACCACACACACACACACACACACACAACACACACACACACACACACTCTCTCTCTCTCTCTCTCTCTCTCTTACACACACACACACACACACACACACACACACACACACACACACACACACACACACACACACACACACACACACACACACACACACACACACACACACACACACACACAGACCAATTCACAAGGTATACCAGCCTCACGCAACACAAGCAACATCGTTTGCTGCAGGGAGGTAACTCCAAAGCTCCGGGCGCCATGTTGGCCAGGCAAAAGGTAGAGTGGAAGCAGAAGCCAGGGCAGGATTGG
This sequence comes from Alviniconcha marisindica, assembly GCA_018857735.1. Classification (NCBI taxonomy): domain Eukaryota; kingdom Metazoa; phylum Mollusca; class Gastropoda; family Provannidae; genus Alviniconcha; species Alviniconcha marisindica. The sequence goes on from JABMCL010000657.1 coordinate 883,931, forward strand.
AGTTTAACCCCAACGTCAAGTGCTGCCCTGGCAAAAAGACCCTCGCTGATTGATTCCACACAATCGGCAAAACGGAATAATCAACGCCAACCTCTTCCACAACGCAATCATAAAACCGTGGCGTGCTGAGAATGACTCCCCCTGCCCCCTTCCCCTCCCCACGTCCTGTCGATCGCTACACGCTGTCTCACGGCTCTGTGACTTGTGGACTTTAGCTCCGATCGTCAACGGGACGTCTGCGGACCTCGGTCTGTGTAATCGGGTTAGAGGAAGCGCTTAGCGGCAGGTTGTGGCGGGGTTTGTCAGAACTAATCAACTTCAACAGATGTCGACCGCTTTGAGGACCGCGTCATTATGATTGGAACCTGCGTTGCGTGGCACAATGATGACTGCGGCAGCGCAATCAATTCACCGTTTGTTCGGTCCGCAATTCGCCCCTTTCACTGCTGTCGGAAATCATTTCGCGTTGATTTTTTCTCTCTTCCCCCGTTGGATGTCTTTGACAGCTGGAAACATTGTCTAACCGCTGCTGTGTTGTACGACATCGTAAATGTTCAACATTAGCCTTTCCTCCTTGGCGTGAAAGAAAGCTTCTCTAAGTCTTACTGCTTGCACGTGTTCATGTGCCTGCTTTTCGTACTTTTGTCCCCCGCCCCCTCCAATCCCCCCCCCCCTCCCCCTCCCCGCATTGTAGGATACTGCGGACGCAGAAATTAAGGTCCCATGAAGGACTAAGTGTGAGCGACTAACTTGTCAAGTTTACTTCAAGCAGGATATGATACGGATACTTCAAGCATGAAGTGATACGGATACTTCAAGTAGGATATGTTGCGGTTACTTTAAGCACGAAATGATGCGAATACGTCACACATGAAGTGATACGGATGCTTCAAGCATAAAGTGATACGAATACTTCAAGCATGAAGTGATACGGATACGTCAAGCATGAAGTGATACGGATACGTCAAGCATGAAGTGATACGGATACTCAAGCATGAAGTGATAAGGATACTTCAAGCATGAAGTGATACGGTTACTTCAAGCATGAAGTCATAAGGATACTTCAAGCATGAAGTGATACGGATCGTGAACAACGAATCAACCTTTTGCATAGCCCACTGACTGATCTCTTTAGGAAAGCGGAGAACGTAGTATTTTTTTATAAAGATTCAAAATTCGTTTTGATGAAGCTGTCGTTTTTATGTAACTGGGACATTGCTGACTTCTCAGACTTTTTTCTTTTTCTTTTGTTGTTGTTGAAACAGTATTTGATGGTTTTACATTCACGTTGACCCAGTCTTCCATTTCTTAAACGGTGCTTTACGTCCGCAGAAACCACGCAGTTCCGGTGAATGGAGGTGGGGGAAGTGGGAGGGGGAGATTACATACCTATCGCTACACTGTCACCACCAGAATGACCTCCGCATTAAGATGGGCAGCGACGAAAGCCATTTTAATGTTTCGTAATTGTGAGGGACAAAGTCACAAGACAGTGTCCACAAACCATACTTTTGAAGAGAAGGGAAAGCCGAAGCGGAATCGAGCCGAGGTCCTTCCGCTTACCAGCCTAACGCCTAACCGCTGGGCCAAAGCGGCTCACCTTTCTACCCAGTAAGTAAGTAAGTAAACATGGTGCCTAACGTCCACAGAAACCGTAAGGCTTATTAGGGACTCTACCCAGACGGATGAGCAGCAGTCAATACCGAGCAGCTAGCCGACTGTCTAGGGGTCAGAGGACCTGCCACTAACGCCTGCTGCATAGTTTGATTTTCGCGTGCTCTTTTTTCGCTTTCCTACCATAATGGAGTGAGGCACAGACAGGACTCGCTTCGGGCGACTATCTGCATCGTTTCATCCTGAAGTGCATAGTGCACAGTGCATGCTGCCGCCCCGTAACGGTCTGTGTGAAGCAAGAGACTTGCCTCAAGCAGTGGCCATTTGACGCATCCTTCCATAGAGAGGCCTGTACTCCCCCCCCCCCCCCCCCCCCCCCACCCACCCCACCTTCTGTCTCCGTCTCTTTCCACGAGCCGAGGGGCATACTACAAAACGCCTCACTGCATCATTTCATACAGAGGCGTGTACCTTTCTCTCCCCCCCCCCCCCCCCACCCCACCCCCGCCTCCTGTCTCTGTCTCTTTGCACGGGCGGAGGGACATGCCGCAAACGCCTGACTGCATCATTTCATAGAGAGGCCTCTGCCTTTCTTCCTCCCTTCTGTCTCTGTCTCTTTCCACGAGCAGAGAGACATGCCGCAAACGCCTGACTGCATCATTTCATATTGCGTGTGCTTCGTCTGCAACCCCTCCCCCCCCACCTCCCCCCACCCCCCACCTCCCCCCACCCCACCCCCCCACTCAGCGGAAGGGGGTGCTGGATGCCAACTGCCTCGCGTCTTCTTCGTCCTTGTCCTTAATTTTGTTTACGCAGTTTGGCCGAGCGGTAATTAAGGCGCTCTGGGCTGGTAGGCAGACGTGCATCGGTTCGGATCCGTTTGAGCTGTGCTGTCTCTTCACAAGTTGTGGTTTAGGGACACTGTCTTAAAGCTGACTTTGCTCCTAACGATTACTGCAACGTTAGAATGGCTCACACCGCTGCTTATCTTAATGCAGAATCATTCTGGTGATGACAGTATAGTGTTAAATACAGCTACCCCCCTCCCCCCACCTCCTGGAGTCTCGGTCCTCACCATTACCTCCCGGGTGACGGCAACTCGCTCGCTCCCTCGTGATGATGATGAAGTGATGCTTTATGTCCTCAGATGTCAGTTGACATATTAGGGACAAGTTGTGACCAATGCCGAAGCACGGTTCAATAAATCTTTACGTCCACGGAAACCAGAAGGCTCGTTAGGACGGACACGTCCAGTCTGTCCACCTGTACCTCACACGGGTGACGGGTACTTCCAGTTGTCCCGTGTAAAGATACAGGGATAATAGTGGGTACGTTCCAGTTGTCCACGTTGTAAAGATACAGGGATAATATGGGTACGTTCCAGTTGTCCACGTTGTAAAGATACAGGGATAATAGTGGGTACGTTCCAGTTGTCCACGTTGTAAAGATACAGGGATAATAGTGGGTACGTTCCAGTTGTCCACGCTGTAAAGATACAGGGATAATAGTGGGTACGTTCCAGTTGTCCACGCTGTAAAGATACAGGGATAATAGTGGGTACGTTCCAGTTGTCCACGTTGTAAAGATACAGGGATAATAGTGGGTACGTTCCAGTTGTCCACGTTGTAAAGATACAGGGATAATAGTGGGTACGTTCCAGTTGTCCACGTTGTAAAGATACAGGGATAATAGTGGGTACGTTCCAGTTGTCCACGCTGTAAAGATACAGGGATAATAGTGGGTACGTTCCAGTTGTCCACGCTGTAAAGATACAGGGATAATAGTGGGTACGTTCCAGTTGTCCACGCTGTAAAGATACAGGGATAATAGTGGGTACGTTCCAGTTGTCCACGCTGTAAAGATACAGGGATAATAGTGGGTACGTTCCAGTTGTCCACGCTGTAAAGATACAGGGATAATAATGGGTACGTTCCAGTTGTCCACGCTGTAAAGATACAGGGATAATAATGGGTACGTTCCAGTTGTCCACGCTGTAAAGATACAGGGATAATAATGGGTACGTTCCAGTTGTCCACGCTGTAAAGATACAGGGATAATAATGGGTACGTTCCAGTTGTCCACGCTGTAAAGATACAGGGATAATAATGGGTACGTTCCAGTTGTCCACGCTGTAAAGATACAGGGATAATAATGGGTATGTTATGCGCCCAACCCGTACTGGCCCTAAGCGCTTAAAAATTCCTTTAAACATCCTTTAAATGATTGAAAACCAAGATTCAAATGCACACATTCACGCGCACGCACGTACGCACACACACACACACTCACGCACGCAAACAAGCACATACACACGCACTCATGCACGCACGCAGGCAAGCAAGCACACACACACACACACGCACACACGCACACACACACACACACACACACACACACACACACACACACACACACACACACACACACACACACACACACACACACACACACACACACACACACACATGCGCGCGCACCTGTATCTCAGGGTAGTGAGACCGAGGAAAAGGTTTTCGAAAAGAAAGATTTTCAAGGAAGACCTGAAAAAGACCGACAGACGTGGAGTGAAAGACAAAAACAAGGAACTGATTTCGGCATAAAACGGATTTTTCTGCCTCGAATTCAGCAATTGCCGTCCCTAATAAGCCAACGGTTTCTGTGGACGCAAAGCACCACTCGACCATCGAATTCAGCAATTACCGACCCTAATAAGCCACACCGTTCCTGTGGACGTGAGGCCCCATGAAATGAAACGAAACCGAAATCAACGTTTTTTCCTCCCAGACAATCGGAGGCCATTTACTTTCTGTGCAAGTCAGTCGCCAAGTCCCACTTGTCACAGCAAGGCGCCTGTCGTCCCGGTCCAGTTTATTCCCCAATAACTTGCTTCTAGTTTTCACAGGCCCATAAACGTGATGGGGTGGCGGGGGCGGACGTGGTCGCAACCGCTGACGTTGATGCGGATTTGTTCTTTGTGGACGCGTAAAACAGACGGTGAACATTAACGGCTAATCTGTCAGGGCGTCAGCAGCCATCAGCGAGACTCAAACCTCCCGCCCCGCGCAATCAAGGCAGTTTTATGCGCCGCACTGGGCCCGGGCAGCGAGTCGAGCCAATGAAGCGTGCAGTTTTACGCTCCCATCGCCTGCTGCCATCACCTGCGAGTTCAACGAACCATAACGAGACGTTTTCGACCGGAACACCCACACCACGGCATCCTCTTTCACAAAGCCGTATCCTAGTATTGACATTGACAGTAGCCTTCGGAGAACCCAGTAGGGTGTGTTTAATGGGATATGAGAACTGTATAGGACCACAAAAGTGATTGTGAGATGTGCACCCAGTCAGTAACAGAACCAAATAATTATTACGTCCCCCTCCTCCTGCTACCGGTGGAAGCAGGTCAGATGTTCAATTCGAGATGGTATCTATGCGATGGGAAAAGCCCATATGCGCTCCGCCCCGTGTTTCAGAACTTTCCCGAAAGTTGCCTTTGATACAGTTCCAATGTTCGTCTGATTGACGACGGCCCTCTCTCGTCCTTTCAAGGAAGATCGTCTAGCGCTTCCTCTTTCCACGCCTCTCTCCTCCAGGCGATCGCTGGTGTGATATCCTTGGCTTTGTTCCAGCAGGTAGTGTCTCAAGCTCCTCAACACGTAAGATCTTCCGAGATGCAAGCCACTTGTGACTGACGTTTTGGAAGAGAGACGATGGGAGTATAATAAATTATTAACTAATATTGATAGAACCATCATCAGCTGTAGAAATTAAGCCGTTGATGACACGTTCAACATCACTTTGGTGCACAGGGGAGCCTGCCCCAAAACTGAAAACACACCAAGCTCATCACATCTTATGCAGATGCATGTACGTGCAAGTTTGCCACGTGGTTCATTTCTCAGGAAATCCTAGCGGTAAGGCGTTAGGCTGGCAAGCAGAGGAACGAGGGTTCGATTCCGCTTCGGCTCTCCTCTCTCTTCAAAGGTTGTGTCTGCGGACCCTGTCTGATTATAACTGTTCCTTCACGATGATAGAAACACAAAACTGGCTCGCAAGGCCACCCGAGTTTACCGAAAGGATTACTAAAGTAGGCCTATATATAAACAAATTAACCAACTGAAGCTGAATGAACCGGTTTGGCCTAGCGGTGACAGTGACTAGTGACAGGCCTAGCGGTAAAGGCGCTAGGCTGACAAGCAGATTGGACCTCGGTTCGAGTCCGCTCTGGGGCTCTCCTTTTATATTTCTCTTTCTCCTCAAAAGTCACTGTCTTAAAGTGACTTTCCCCTCCACGGGGGCGGGGATGGCTCAGTGGTTAGAGCGCCGGACTCGTGATTGCAAGGTCGCGGGTTCGAATCCCTGCAGGAGCGGCGGGAGAATTTTCTCCTCCAGGGTCGACTTTCTGTGCTGACTCTTATTTCGGTATCCGTTCCACCCCCGTGTTACCGCAGTAGCACGTAAAAGACCCTGGTCATTCTGCCAAAAGTGCAGGTGGCAGGTTACAGCTAAACACGCATACACCTTGTACATGACTTTGCATGAAGTGACTGGAGCATGGTGTATGGTGTACACAGAACATGCGCCGAGACGGCTGCAGTTTCATGCGGCCCCAGCCATGCCAGCGCTTAAGTACACCACTTCGGTGGATATTCAAAAAACGCGCTATAAAAAAGCTAGTCACTCATGCAGAACCACATGCGAGCGCAGTCGCAGTGAGTCTGCTCAAAAGAGCGTAGAATAGCGCTATATAAGCGAACATCAATCAATCAGTCATAATGCAGAACTATTCTGGTGGTGACAGGGTAAGGTTAGATTTAGTTGCCCCCCCCCCCCCTCCCCATCTTCCTGGGATCTCGGTCCCCGTCAGTACCTCACTGGAGACAAGTCGGCTTTAAGCGGTCTATTATTTCGGACGATTATTTCTTCGACGAGATTTTTCTTCTGCGTTTGATGTAGGATGGGCTAGATCCTCAGTCCCGTGGCTGCCAGGGAGTCCATCGGCAGCAGTCAGACCCTGGTGCCCAAGTCCATGTCGGTCAGTGAAAGTTCATCGCTTGGTGCCCAAGTCCGTGTCGGTCAGTGAGAGTCCATCGCTTGGTGCCCAAGTCCGTGTCGGTCAGTGAGAGCTTGGTGCCTAAGTTCGTGTCGGTCAGGGAGAGTCCATCGCTTGGTGCCCAAGTCCGTGTCGGTCAGTGAGTAGCTTGGTGCCCAAGTCCGTGTCGGTCAGTGAGAACTTGGTGCCCAAGTTCGTGTCGGTCAGTGGGGAGCTTGGTGCCCAAGTCCGTGTCGGTCAGTGAGAACTTGGTGCCCAAGTTCGTGTCGGTCAGTGAGAGTCCATGCTTGGTGCCCAAGTCCGTGTCGGTCAGTGAGAGCGTGCCCAACGGCAGTGAGAGCTTGGTGCCCAAGCCTTGGGCGGGATTGGGCCAAGGGGGCTTGGCACTGAAACCGGAGCTGGTGCCCAGTGGGAGCCAGTGATGGGGGGCCCCCTTGGACAAGCTTGCATGATGTGCTCTGGGGTCTGTTCCTCGCAGCTGGGTGACTCGTGTCGACTGTTGGATGAGATAATAACCTATCTTGAATCTTGAGCATCTTGACTGGCAGAAGAAGACAGGGGGGAAGCGGTGAACCCAGGATATGGAGGAGGTGGGGGGGGGGGGGGGGGAAGAGGTGAAGAAGGGGAACGGTTAACAAGTCGATTGTCTAATCACTGCAGAAGGTCAACAAAGGCCCAAAGCCGGAAGCGCCTTCACCCCTCGCTCCCCTCCCTCCCCACAACAGCGACAAGGAAAATTGCTGTTTATTTTCATGCCAGGGAGCAGTCCGCGTTCACGTCATTCCGTCACGCGCTGGGTGGCCAAGTGCTTGACACGCCCGTCGCCCGGCGACTCGGCCCGGGTTTCTGGGAGCGTAGAGGACCTCCAGGAACAATGGGCCGCCACGGAACCCCGGCCCGGCGCCACACGAAAACGCGTCAAGTGCGGAGTCTGTCGGTTTGGACAAGGGCGCAAAGGGAAGGGCGGGGATACAGGGGCAAAGTGAGCCCTCTAGAGGGGCTGGAGTAGGGGAAAGGGCGTGTGATGACACAACTCCGCTAACAATGAATTGCGCGCCTGGGGCCAGCGGCTTGCACGTACACCTCGTTCCTGCGTTGGGCAGCAGGGGATGCTTTCTGTAACGCATTCCTATGCTGGGCAGGAGGGGGTGTTTCAGCAATCTCATTCCTATGCTGGGCAGGAGGGGGTGTTTCAGCAATCTCATTCCTATGTTGGGCAGGGTGGGGTGCTGTCTGTAATCTCATTCCTATGTTTTAGGGGCAGGGTGGGGTGCTGTCTGTAACTCATTCCTTGTTGGGCAGGGTGGGGTGCTGTCTGTAATCTCATTCCTATGTTGGGCAGGAGGGGGTGTTTCAGCAATCTCATTCCTATGTTGGGCAGGAGGGGGTGTTTCAGCAATCTCATTCCTATGTTGGGCAGGGTGGGGTGCTGTCTGTAATCTCATTCCTATGTTAGGCAGGGTGGGGTGCTGTCTGTAATCTCATTCCTATATTGGGCAGGGTGGGGTGCTGTCTGTAATCTCATTCCTATGTTGGGCAGGAGGGGGTGTTTCAGCAATCTCATTGCTATGTTGGGCAGGGTGGGGGTGCTGTCTGTAATCTCATTCCTATGCTGGGCCTCTGCCAGAAAGCTTGCTGTCTGTACATCTCATTCCTATGTTGGACCTCTGACAGCCAGTACACCTTATTCCTATGTTAGGCCTCTTACAAAGGGTTGCTGGCAGTACATCTCATGCCTGTGTTAGGCCTCTGATCCATACATTTTCATTTGAATGTCAGCATGTACCTGCCTGCTGGTCCTGTTGGAAGCGGGGTACAACCAGCCATTTCTGACTGCTTTTTGGTTTTCTATTTCCCCACCGCTCTATAGCATCCCACCACTGCCTCCATTCCGCGACCTCTG
>JABMCL010000657.1:900000-907500 GCA_018857735.1 Alviniconcha marisindica
TAAGTCTCTTACGTTTTCTATCAACGACTGGATATTGTGTAAAGGAACAAGCAAACATTGACACAAGCCAGCAAACAGACGTACGATCAAGCAGACCCCCCCCCCCCCCCCCCGTCCCCATATCTCTGCCTACCCCCTCCCTCCCCATCCGTCTATCCACCCGTTCACGCACCCCATTAACCTTTCCAGTCATCCAGCCACTGATGAGTGGAAACAAACAAATGCAAATACTGTTACGAATCTGGAGAACAGATTTCTTAAAACTGAGAGAGAGAGGGGTGACGGGGGAGGGGAGGAGGAGGAGGAGAGAGTGAGAGAGAGAGAGAGAGAGAGAGAGAGAGAGAGAGAGAGAGAGAGAGAGAGAGAGAGAGAGAGAGAGAGAGAGAGAGAGAGAGAGAGAGAGAGAGAGAGAGAACTCGACCTCGAACTCGAAAACTTTATTTTACAAAGATGAGAGAGAGAGAGAGAGAGAGAGAGAGAGAGAGAGAGAGAGAGAGAGAGAGAGAGAGAGAGAGAGAGAGAGAGAGAGAGAGAGAACTTTATTACACAAAGATTAAGATTTTAGGCAGTTGCCTATTCTTACAATCTGTCCCTGCTAATCTACATGCTAGTAGGCTACGCATAAAACAATAGTAACAACATTGACTACCGGAGTAATGATGAAAAAGATGATAGTGTCAGGTTGGGAGGAAGAGAGAAAAATAAAAAATAAAAAATAAAAAGAAGAAGAAGAAGAAGAAGAAGAGAGATGATAATTTTAAAATCAGAGTCAAAACCTGACGAAAGGAAAAAACAAAAACAAAATAATAAAAACATAATGATGATGATAAAAATATGGTTCAGATACACGATGAACAACGAAGTATTCAAATGACAATATTGCATATATACACACACAAAAAACAAAAAACAAAAAAAACACTGCTCAGACAAGCACTGTGATTACAAATAATGGAAGTAAGAATAGTAAGTGTAGGCCTGAATCAGACACACATTAAGTGAGAAGAGGCAGCAACAATGCGAACCGTTCAAATAACAATAGGTACAAAGAGAGAGAGAGAGAGAGAGAGAGAGAGAGAGAGAGAGAGAGAGGAGAGAGAGGAAGAGAGAGAGAGAGAGAGAGAGAGAGAGAGAGAGAGAGAGAGTTGGGCACACAAGTATTAATACTACCGATAACGGAAAGGAAATCTTTCAAAGTTAATCGGTATAAAAGATGAACCATTCAAATAACAACAACGAGAAAAACGCAACCACACAAAAAAAGCCAAAAGCATTTACAAGCATTTACATTTTTTCCTTTTTACCAGTAATGAAAACAAAAACAGTAAATATATAGGCATAAAAGTTTAACAAACATAGTTATACCAAAGATTCCCCTGAACACGATTTCATTTGTCAATCAGGATCTTACGAAGGCCTACCCTGAAGCCACGCACAGACTTGTACTTTTTCATTTTCGCAGGAAGAGAGTTCCAGACAGATGACCCAGAGAACGCAAAACTCATCTTGTATAGGTCAGTGCGAGTGCGCGGTAAGACATAGTTTTTTTGGACTCATATCGAGCAGGCGCTCTGTTAAGAAGGTCGCATACATATTGAGGCGCCCAACCCATATGGACTTTAAACATAAGCACAGCTGTGTTGTACACAAACTGTTCCTGCAGTGGAAGAATGTCTAATGTCTTAAGTTTTGCCGTCGTTGACAGGGAGTGATCAGGTAATATAAGTTTTGCTGCTCGTCTGTGGTGGCAGTTGAGTTTTTCTAAGTGAACCTCGCTGGCACTGCTCCACACAGTAGATGCATAATTTATGTGTGCCATTAAGTGGGCTTTAAAGAACAACTTGCGACAATCAATATCAACATACTTCCTAAGCTGGCCCAGCAAAAATAAATTTCGAGCTACCTGTTTACAGATGTTATTAATGTGGGGCTGCCATTTTAACTCTTCATCAATTTTAATCCCAAGAACCCTATGTTCACGAACTTGTTCAGTTATGTTTGTACCAAGTGTCAGGTTAAGTGTTAGTGGTTTAAGCTGGTGTTTTTGTCTGGAAGCTAATACCATGCTCTTTGTCTTCCCGGGGTGAACTACCATGCGATTTTGGTCACACCATTTTGATACATCATTTAAACCCTCTTGAAGACTACGCTGGACTCATTCCACATTTGTCCCACGTGAGTGAATTGAGTTGTCGTCTGCAAGAGAGAGAGAGAGAGAGAGAGAGAGAGAGAGAGAGAGAGAGAGAGAGAGAGAGAGAGAGAGAGAGAGAGAGAGACAGAGAGACAGAGAGACAGAGAGACAGAGAGAGAGACAGAGAGAGAGAGACAGAGAGACAGAGACAGAGACAGACAGACAGACAGACAGACAAGAGAGAGAAGAGAGAGAGAGAGAGAGAGAGAGAGAGAGAGAGAGAGAGAGGAGAGAGAGAGAGAGAGAGAGAGAGAGAGAGAGAGAGAGAGACAGACAGACAGACAGACAGACAGACAGACAGACAGACAGACAGACAGACAGACAGACAGACAGACAGACAGACACAGGGACAGACAGACAGACACAGGGACAGAGAGAGTGGGCAGGGGAGCTGGGGGGGGGGGGGGGGGGGGTGCGGGGTTCACTGATCTTCAATACTCAAACATAAAGATTGTAGGCATGAGCCATCTGAAAAACAATGCGTACATACGTCTTAACGTGGACAAAATAGCGAACATGTACAGGTTTTGTTGTTGTTTTGTCCTACAAGTTCTTGCTGAGAGAGAGAGAGAGCGAGAGAGAGGGGGATGTGGTGGCAGAGAGAGAGAGAGAGAGAGAGAGAGAGAGAGAGAGAGAGAGAGAGAAGAGGGAGAGAGAGAGAGAGAGAGAGAGAGAGAGAGAGAGAGAGAGGAGAGAGAGAGAGAGAGAGAGAGAGAGAGAGAGAGAGAGAGAGAAGAGGAGTTGAGAGAGAGAGAGGAGAGAGAGAGAGAGATTGATGATTGATTGATTGATTGAACTTTATTACACAAGGATAAAGGTTTAGGCACGAATGCCTGTCGTTCAACCTGTCCTTAGAACAGTTACAAACACAATCGATAATTATAAACAATACAAAAGAGTAATAAATCAAATCACTGGGAGACTATACATGCATATATATATTAGAAACCAAGAAAAACTTTTATATTTATTTTTATATTTTGGTGTGTGTGTGGTTATTTATAACAGCCTGCTTCTGATCCATTTATAAAGTTGTGTTTTAGAGCTGGTAAGTGAATTGCACGATTTTATTTGCTTTGGGATGGTATTCCACAAGGATGCTCCTGAAAATGAGAAACTAGTTTTAAGAAGGTCTATTCTTGGTTTGGGCAGAGTTATATATCTTGATGTGGCGCGAATGTTGGAAAAGGTTCAAAGCTGTTTAAGAAGAGAGAGAGAGGAGAGAGAGAGAGAGAGAGAGAGAGAGAGAGAGAGAGAGAGAGAGAGAGAGAGAGAGAGAGAGAGAACTACAAGAAACAGGACATGTGTGTTGGGGAGGGAGGTATCGGGAGGTCGAGGCATAGTTGTCACATGCGTGGAACTGACTTGCACAACGTTGTCTTGGTTTTACATTTCATAGATGTTACAATTACGACAAAGGATCCGCCCTGATTTCTGTACAACGCGCAGAGCTCCGTTTTTATGTTACAATTAAGTTCGCGTTTCACAAATACCTCATTATTATTAGATATCCACTTGTCTTTGAAAGACGAGCAAGCCATTGCAGGATAGTCAGTGCAAGCTAATAGCTGGCAGAGAAACCTGCACTCACCTTTAATGCAAACCTGGCTTTTGTCAACTATTTAGGTCATCTTTGAACAAGACCATGTACCCGTTGATGCTGATGCAAAGGTTAACTGCTCTTTTTTTGTTGTCGTTGCTGCGAATATTGTTTGTGAGCCGGTTTGGCCCAGCGGTAAGGCGGTAGGCTCGTAAGCGGAAGGATCTCGGTTCAATTCCGCTTCGGCTCTCCTCGCTTCAAAAGTTGTGATTTGTACTCACCGTCTTCTGACTTTGTCCCTCACAATTAATGAAACATTAAAACGGCTCTCATCGCTGCCCATCTTAATCCAGGAGTCATTCTGGTGGCGACAGTGTAGCGTTAGGTATAGTCTCCCTCTTCCCCCACCTCCTGGTGACAGTGTAGCGTTAGGTACAGTCTCCCTCTTCCCCCACCTCCTGGTGACAGTGTAGCGTTAGGTACAGCTCCTTTTTCCCCACCTCCTGGTGACAGTGTAGTGTTAGGTATAGTCTCCTCTTCCCCCACCTCCTGGTGACAGTGTGCTTAGGTATAGTCTCCCTCTTCCCACCTGGTGACAGTGTAGCGTTAGGTACAGTCTCCCTCTTCCCCCACCTCCTGGTGACAGTGTAGTGTTAGGTATAGTCTCCCTCTTCCCCCCCTCCTGGTGACAGTGTAGCGTTAGGTACAGTCTCCCTCTTCCCCCTCCTGGTGACAGTGTAGCGTTAGGTATAGTCTCCCTCTTCCCCCACCTCCTGGTGACAGTGTAGCGTTAGGTACAGTCTCCCACCTCCTGGTGACAGTGTAGCGTTAGGTACAGTCTCCTCTTCCCCCACCTCCGTGACAGTGTAGCGTTAGGTACAGTCTCCCTCTTCCCGTGGTGACAGTGTAGCGTTAGGTACAGTTCCTCTTCCCCACCTCCTGGTGACAGTGTAGCGTTAGTACAGTCCCTCTTCCCACCTCCTGGTGACAGTGTAGCGTTAGGTATAGTCTCCCTCTTCCCCCCACCTCCTGGTGACAGTGTAGCGTTAGGTACAGTCTCCCCCTTCCCCACCTCCTGGTGACAGTGTAGCGTTAGGTATAGTCTCCCCCTTCCCCACCTCCTGGTGACAGTGTAGCGTTAGGTACAGTCCCCTTTCCCCCACCTCCTGGTGACAGTGTAGCGTTAGGTATAGTCTCCCTCTTCCCCACCTCCTGGTGACAGTGTAGCGTTAGGTACAGTCTCCCTCTTCCCCCACCTCCTGGTGACAGTGTAGTGTTAGGTATAGTCTCCCTCTTCCCCCCGCCTCCTGGTGACAGTGTAGCGTTAGGTACAGTCTCCCTCTTCCCGCTGGTGACAGTGTAGCGTTAGGTACAGTCTCCCTCTTCCCCCACCTCCTGGTGACAGTGTAGCGTTAGGTATAAGTCTCCTCTTCCCCACCTCCTGGTGACAGTGTAGCGTTAGGTATAGTCTCCCTCTTCCCCCACCTCCTGGTGACAGTGTAGCGTTAGGTACAGTCTCCCTCTTCCCCACCTCCTGGTGACAGTGTAGCGTTAGGTATAGTCTCCTCTCCCCCACCTCCTGGTGACAGTGTAGTGTTAGGTACAGTCTCCCTGTTCCCCCACCTCCTGGTGACAGTGTAGCGTTAGGTATAGTCTCCCTCTTCCCCCACCTCCTGGTGACAGTGTAGCGTTAGGTACAGTCTCCTCTTCCCACCTCCTGGTGACAGTGTAGCGTTAGGTACAGTCTCCTCTTCCCCACCTCCTGGGACAGTGTAGCGTTAGGTACAGTCTCCCTCTTCCCTCCTGGTGACAGTGTAGCGTTAGGTACAGTCTCCCTCTTCCCCACCTCCTGGTGACAGTGTAGCGTAGGTATAGTCTCCCACCTCCTGGTGACAGTGTAGCGTTAGGTACAGTCCCTCTTCCCCACCTCCTGGTGACAGTGTAGCGTTAGGTCAGTTCCCTCTTGCTGTGACAGTGTAGCGTTAGGTACAGTCTCCCTCTTCCCCCACCTCCTGGTGACAGTGTAGCGTTAGGTACAGTCTCCTCTTCCCCACCTCCTGGTGACAGTGTAGCGTTAGGTATAGTCTCCTCTTCCCCCACCTCCTGGTGACAGTGTAGCGTTTTTAGGTGGTACAGTCTCCCTTTCCCCCACCTCCTGGTGACAGTGTAGCGTTAGGTATAGTCTCCCTCTTCCCCCACCTCCTGGTGACAGTGTAGTGTTAGGTACAGTCTCCCTGTTCCCCCATCCTGGTGACAGTGTAGCGTTAGGTATAGTCTCCCCCTTCCCCCACCTCCTGGTGACAGTGTAGCGTCAGGTACAGTCTCCCTCTTCCCCCACCTCCTGGTGACAGTGTAGCGTTAGGTACAGTCTCCCTCTTCCCCCCACCTCCTGGGATCTCGATCCCCGCCAGTACCTCCACGGAGACACCTCGGCGTTAAAGACGTTTAACCAACGAGAATCGAGAGCAGTCAGACGTTCCCTCTTGTATGTCTGGAGTAGGTCAGAACAACTCTTAGCCTGCCGACAAGAATTGTGCCCGCTTTCTTCCTTTTGGGTTCATTCAACTTCATTTATCCAAATCCTCTCGCAAAGGTCACCCTGGTACAACCGCCCTGGTTGAGTGGCCGTTAAAAACCGGTTACCTACGTCACAAAATAAAGCCATCGCCGCCACGAATATTAAATCAGAATTTATGTCTGGATTTGATGAACTGCGTTTCTCCCTATTACGACACACGCTTGTTCCCTGGAATGTCAAGGAACGCATTGCGTGGCCTTCCACGTGTGACTCCATTCAGGACAGGTCAACAGCGCTGCCGACACAGATACAAATGAACCTCCCCCCCACCCACCCCGCTTCCTCTCTCCCCCCCCCCCCCCATCAACCCCCCGTTCCAGGTTTTGCGGAGTTGGTTGCACAAGGAAGGGCAGCCAGTCGTACTCCTGCCCTTGATGGACCCTGATGGACCCTGAAAAAAGCGGACATGAAAGTGCAGGAGTAATGCATCGTGGGTAATCGCATCAGCCCACGCCGTCTGAATGTCATCGAGTTTCGCGGGCAGGCTAAGGAAGAAGAGGCGAAACAGACCCGGTCGTCGGATGGAGAGGTAGGTAAACTGGTGTTTTACGCCCGGTCGTCGGGTGGAGAGGTAGGTAAATTGGTGTTTTACGGTCGTCGGATGGACAGGTAGGTAAACTGGTGTTTTAGTGGTGTTTCACGCCCAGTCGTCGGATGGAGAGGTAGGTAAACTGGTGTTTTACGCCCGGTCGTCGGATGGACAGGTAGGTAAACTGGTGTTTTAGTGGTGTTTCACGCCCAGTCGTCGGATGGAGAGGTAGATAAACTGGTGTTTTAGAGGTGTTTCACGTCCGGTCGTCGGATGGACAGGTAGGTAAACTGGTGTTTTAGTGGTGTTTCACGCCCAGTCGTCGGATGGAGAGGTAGATAAACTGGTGTTTTAGAGGTGTTTCACGTCCGGTCGTCGGATGGACAGGTAGGTAAACTGGTGTTTTAGTGGTGTTTCACGCCCAGTCGTCGGGTGGACAGGTAGGTAAACTGGTGTTTTAGTGGTGTTTCACGCCCAGTCGTCGGGTGGAGAGGTATGTAAACTGGTGTTTTAGAGGTGTTTCACGCCCAGTCGTCGGATGGAGAGGTAGGTAAACTGGTGTTTTAGAGGTGTTTCACGTCCGGTCGTCGGATGGAGAGGTACGTAAACTGGTGTTTTAGAGGTGTTTCACGCCCAGTCGTCGGATGGAGAGGTAGATAAAA
>JABMCL010000657.1:920000-922500 GCA_018857735.1 Alviniconcha marisindica
GTGTGAAAGTGGAGGTGGCCGTCCTGTCCCTAATAGTCCTTACGGTCTCCGTGGACATAAAGCAACATTGAACTTACAGGACAGAGCTCAGGAGCTGTGTGAAAGTGGAGGTGGCCGTCCTGTCCCTAATAGTCCTTACGGTCTCCGTGGACATAAAGCAACATTGAACTTACACGACAGAGCACAGGAGCTGTGTGAAAGTGGAGGTGGCCGTCCTGTCCCTAATAGTCCTTACGGTCTCCGTGGACATAAAGCAGCATTGAACTTACAGGACAGAGCTCAGGAGCTGTGTGAAAGTGGAGGTGGACGTCCAAGGCTCCCCGTCCCTAATAAGTCATTACGGTCTCTGTGGACGTAGAGCAACGTTGACCTTGAACTCCACCAGACCGTTCAATCATCGCGTCCTTCACTGAATGGCGGCGGAGTTGATTCTAACGCTTCCTTCTCTGTTTACACAACACAAAAAAACGTGCGGCTGGAAATTGGGCTGTCGCGTTTAGCCAGACAGCTCCGTCCACATAGACAAGCAAACACTTAAACAGCACAATGTGTGTTGATCCGTTTAGCCAGGTAGCCCCACCCACTTAGACAAGCGGAGTAAACAACACCACGTGTGTCCGATCTCATGCTTCGCGTTGCACAGCGCCACCATCGTTGTTTTGCGGAACGGCACGGGCACGTGCTTTGTTTACGTTACCATGGTACCTGGACAGCTTACGTTACCATGGTGCCTGGGCAGTTTACGTTACTATGGTACCTGGAGAGTTTACGTTACCATGGTACCGCGACAGTTTACGTTACCATGGTACCGGGACAGTTTACGTTACCATGGTACCGGGACAGTTTACGTTACCATGGTACCGGGACAGTTTACGTTACCATGGTACCTGGAGAGTTTACGTTACCATGGTACCGGGACAGTTTACGTTACCATGGTACCGGGACAGTTTACGTTACCATGGTACCGGGACAGTTTAGTTACCATAGTACATGGACAGCCCGCGAGCATGCCGTGGCTGAGTGGTTAAGGCTCATCTGACAGTCCCAGGGGGCGAGAGGTCAGTTCTACGCCTAGCGCAGTAACCTGCCTGAAATACAGCGGTATTCCTGCCTGCATAGAGTTATTGACAACAATGCCCAGTCTACCTGACGCAACTCTTTACTATTCACCAGTCTGACAATTCCCCAGTCTACCTGACGCAACTCTTTACTATTCACCAGTCCGACAATGCCCCAGCCTACCTGACGCAACTCTTTACCATTCCCCAGTCTGACAATGTCCCAGTATACCTGACATAGGTTTTTACCATTCATCAGTATGACAATGCACCAGTCTGACACAACTCGTTACTATTCACCACAGTCTGACAATGCACCAGTCTGACACAACTCTTTACTATTCACCACAGTCTGACAATGCACCAGTCTGACGCAACTCTTTACCATTCACCACTCTGACAATGCACCAGTCTACCTGACGCAACTCTTTATTATTCACCAGTCTGACAATGCCCCAGTCTACCTGACGCAAGTGTTTACTATTCACCAGTCTGACAATGCACCAGTCTACCTGACGCAATTCTTTACTATTCACCAGTCCGACAATGTCCCAGTCTACCTGACGCAACTCTTTACTATTCACCAGTCCCACTACGTAAAGTCCAGGAATAACTTGTACGTGCCAGTAAAGGCCAGAGCCTGACCTGTTTATAACTTCACGTGCCAGTAAAGGCCAGGGCTTGACCTGTTTATAACTTCACGTGCCAGTAAAGGCCAGGGATTGACCTGTTTATAACTTCACGTGCCAGTAAAGGCCAGGGCTTGACCTGTTTAAAACTTCACGTGCCAGTAAAGGCCAGGGCTTGACCTGTTTATAACTTCACGTGCCAGTAAAGGCCAGGGCTTGACCTGTTTAAAACTTCACGTGCCAGCAAAGGCCAGGGCCTAACCTGTTTAAAATTAGCGTACCCTCCTCTGGTGCCTCACTTCGGAACTCCTTGCCCCCAAACCTTGCATGTCTCTTCTTTGTATCAACCGGAATATGCACCAAGGTTTTTCTGATGAAGTTTTTAAGCTTTTCTCGTTTCGCTTGGAGCACATTAATTTTGGGCTTGACACAAGGCTCCTGTATTCAGTGGTGGCACATTAAGTTTGGGCTTGACACAGGGACTCTTTTATTCAGTGGTGGCACATTAGGTTTGGGAAGGACTTGATCATTCAGTGGGCACATTCACATTTGGGCTTGACACAAGTGGTGGCACATTAGTTTGGGCTTGACACAAGGACTCCTTTATTCAGTGGTGGCACATTAAGTTTGGGCTTGACACAGGGACTCTTTTATTCAGTGGTGGCACATTAGGTTTGGGCTTGACACAGGGACTCCTTTATTCAGTGGTGGCACATTAGGTTTGGGCTTGTCACAGGGACTCCTGTATTCAGTGGTGGCACATTAGGCTTGGGCTTGTCACAGGGACTCCTTTATTCGGTGGTGGCAAACGAA
>JABMCL010000657.1:927500-930000 GCA_018857735.1 Alviniconcha marisindica
TGACACGAGAAACGGCACATTTCCTTCTTCCTTCCTTCCTTCCTCCTACCCCCCCCCCCTCCTTGCCCTGTGTGCCCCCCTCCCATCTCCCACCCCTTCCTGCCCCTTCCCCCGTTCCCTATTTACCCCCCCCCCTCCATCTCCCGCCCCCTTCCTCACTCTTCCCCTATTTACCCCCCCATCTCCCCCCCCACCATCCTCCTTCTTCCCCTATTTATCCCCATCTCCTCCCCCCACCATCTCCCTCTTCCCCTATTTACCCCCCCCATCTCCTCCCCCCCCCACCATCCTCCCTCTCCCCTATTTACCCCCCCTCCATCTCCCCCCCCATCCTCCTCTCTTCCCTATTTACCCCCCCCATCTCCTCCCCCCACCATCCTCCCTCTTCCCCTATTTACCCCCCCCATCTCCCCCCCACCATCCTCCCTCTTCCCCTATTATCCCCCTCCTCCCCCTCCCCACCATCCTCCCTCTTCCCCGGTCCCTATTTTCGTTTGTTTTTTAAACTAACAAACAGTTATTCTACAAGGTAGCAAACGATGAAAGAAATGAAATGACATAGCTTTTTGTAGGTTTAAATTCGCCAAGCAAACTTGCATATAGTGGTAAGTACGAATAAAAAGGGATTTACGGAGAAAGAGAACAAGAAAAGAAGACATCTTGTGGTGGTGGTGGTGGGGGTGCGGGGGGGGGGGGGGTAAACTTCATCGAATAAGTAAAACACCAAGGAAGACAACGACTGAAGATTTGTATAGTTCTCGCATTTTTGCTGCGCGGTTTGAAATAAAGACGTCTGTAATCCACAATGTACAGAGTTCATAAAATTCATGATCGCCAGTTTGAGATAAACGACATACATTATGAACAACATCAGAAAATGGAAAGATTACTGAATAAAACGAAAGTCTGCGCACTAACAGCAAGTCAAACGAAGGTAAACATTGGTGGTGCAAAGAGAGAGAGAGAGAGAGAGAGAGAGAGAGAGAGAGAGAGAGAGAGAGAGAGAGAGAGAGAGAGAGAGAGAGAGAGAGAGAGAGACGAAGACAGACAGACAGACAGACAGACAGACAGACAGACAGACAGAGACAGAGACAGTGACAGTGACAGTGACAGAGAGACAGAGACAGAGAGACAGAGACAGAGAGACAGAGACAGAGACGGAGAGAGACAGACAGACAGACAGACAGAGAGAGAGACAGAGAGAAAGACAGACAGACAGACAGACAGACACAGACAGACAGACAGACACACACACACACACACACACACACACACACACACACACACACACACACACACACACACACCACACACACACACACCTACCTTTTGTACATCCAGCCACAGAGAGAGAGAGAGAGAGAGAGAGAGAGAGAGAGAGAGAGAGAGAGAGAGAGAGAGAGAGAGAGAGAGAGAGAGAGAGAGAGAGAGAGAGAGAGAGAGAGAGTGGCAGTGAAAGAAACAGAACAAGTAGAGAGAGAGAGAGACAGAGGCAAAGACAGAGACAGGGACAGAGACAGAGACAGAGATGGAAGGACAGAAACACAGAGAGGAACAGAGGCAAGACGAAGAGTGTTGGTGGATTCAACGGTCGATATTTTGAAAGGCTGACAGGAACGGCAAGTGAAGCACTTGACAGCAAATTGAATTCCGCTGAACCTGACTGAGAGAAGAGTGCAGCTGAAAAGGACTGGAGTGGGGGGTGGGAGGTGGGGTGGGTGGGGGGGGGGGGGTCGGTTGGTGTCAAACCAGAGGAGGAGGGTGTTGACGGGAGGGACAGAGAAAGGGAGGGGAAGTGTGAGTGACGCCTGATTGATTTCTCTCAGGAATATTGCGGACAAGATACAGACGGAGGAAGCCCTCAGTGGTGTTTCCCCCGCGAAAAGCGCCACAGATCGACTGACGGTGTGTTCACCGTGAACAATATGACGTTGCGTTCACCGTGAATAAGATGACAGTGCGTTCACCTTGAATAAAAATGACAGTGCGTTCACCGTGAATAAAAAAGACGGCGCGTTCACTTGAATAAAGATTACGGTGCGTTCACTGTGAATAAAGATGACGATGCGTTCACCGTGAATAAAGATGACGGTGCGTTTACCGTGAATAAAGATGACGTTGCTTTTATCGTGAATAAAGATGACTTTGCTTTCACCGTGAATAAAGATGACTGCGCGTTCACCGTGAATAAAGATGACGGTACGTTCACCGTGAATAAATATGACGATGCGTTCACCGTGAATAAGATGACGGTGCGTTCACCTTGAATAAAAATGACAGTGCGTTTACCGTGAATAAAGACGACGTTGCTTTTATCGTGAATAAAGATGACGTTGCTTTCATCGTGAATAAAGATGACGGCGCGTTCACCGTGAATAGGATGACGGTGCGTTTACCTTGAATAAAAATGACGGTGCGTTCACCGTGAATAAAGGTGACGCTGCTTTCGTCGTGAATAAAGATGACGTTGCTTTCACCGTGAATAAGATGACGGTGTGTT
>JABMCL010000657.1:937500-945000 GCA_018857735.1 Alviniconcha marisindica
GGCATTCTCTCCCCTTTCTTTTGTTTTCCCCTCTTCTCACGTTTTTCTTCGCGTCTCCATGCACCAAGCTTTCTTCTTCTTCTTCTTCTGTTAATTTTTCTTCTTCTTCTTGTATCAATTCACAGTCTGAAGAATCAATTTGCAGCTTTTTTTGTCTTCCAACCCTGCACTGGGTGTCACGATTTTGACCTTCTCTTTCATAGTTCAAAGCTTGCACGATTTTGTGGCCTATTTATGGAGGTTCATATCGATGAATTTTTTTTTTTTGCTTTGTTTTGATTTAATTTATTTTTTATTTTTTATTATGCAACGATATACAGCCGTCTGACGAAAGTCTCTGTTCTTGTCTTTCGCTCTGAATTCTGTTCTTCGTCCGAAAAACACGCGCTGGGTGAGAGAGAGAGAGAGAGAGAGAGAGAGAGAGAGAGAGAGAGAGAGAGAGAGAGAGAGAGAGAGAGAGAGAGAGAGAGACAGACAGACAGACAGACAGACAGACAGACAGACAGACAGACAGACAGGCAGACAGAGACAGTGTGTGTGTGTGTGTGTGTGTGTGTGTGTGTGTGTGTGTGTGTGTGTGTGTGTGTTCGTGTGTGCGCGTGTGTGTGTGTGTGCGTGCGTGCGTTTGCGCGTGCGTGCGTGCGTGCGTGTGTGTGTGTGTGTGTGTGTGTGTTGCGACTGTTTATGTTTTTTTATTTGTTTTTGTTTGTATTTTTTTGTTCCTTTTTTAGTGTGTGTATATTTGTTGGTGTTGTCGCTGTGGATATTGTGGGCGTTTCGTTATTTTTCGTTCGTAAACTACAGCTTTCATGACGTGACAGCTTTCATGTCACGACAGCTTTCATCACCTGACAGCTTTCATGACAATTAGCCAGTGCATTAATGTGCGGATATGGCTCAGTGTTTTGTTGAATTTATAAAGTTTGTTTCACGCGATGCGATTGTCAGCAACTTTTACCGAAAGACTAGGTGCCTGACTCAAAGCTTCATCCTTAAGTATAAGCGATTTACTTATAAGCGATTAACTCTTCTACTTCTCCATTGGTGAGCCGGTTTGGCCTGGCGGTAAGGCGTTAGGCTGGTAAGCAGAAGGACCTTGATTCGATACCGCTTCGGCTCTCCTTTCTCTTAAAAAAATATGGTGGTTTGTGGACACTGTCTTGTGACTTTGTTCCTCACAATTAATGAAACATTCAAATGGCTCTCATTGCTGCCCATCTTAACGCAGGTGTCATTCTGGAGGTGACAGTGTAGCGAAAGGTATGTAACCTCCCTCTTCCCCCAACTCCATACCCTCTGCAGCCCCTCCCTTCTCTTCGCCCCTAATAAGCCTTGTGTTTTTTGTGGACGTTAGAGGATCGAGTTAATCGCTAGTGCGTCCAGGCAGACACCTAGTGTTACAATCTGTCCCTATTACAACGGCAAGAAACGCACACAATGTTTCGTAATACAGACAAAATGGCAAAAGGTCTTACAAGTTCTCCTTGCTAAAATTACGACATACACATTATGGAAGAAATTGAAAAAGGACATAAACTTTACAAGAACAACAGCGTCGCACACCTACACAAAGAGAAACAAAGAGAGAGAGAGATAGAGAGATAGAGACAGACAGAGAGACTGAGACAGACAGAGATGGAGAGAGACAAATAGAGACGGGAGAGAAAAACAGACAGATAGACAAAAAATATCTTACACCAAGCTGATTACTGGCGTTCTGACACTGGATCCAAAGCACACAAAAGCTACCCCCCCCCCCCCCCCCCCCACACACACACACAATGATGATTTAAACAAGACATGACGTGCATAATAATTAGGTTTTGTGTTTTCCTATTAAAATCAGCCTTCTTTTGAGCCTTTTGTGTGTCTGAAATAAACAGAGACAGACAGACAGAGAAAAACCAGAGAGACAGAAGACAGAGAAAAACAGAGAGACAGACAGACAGAGAAAAACAGAGAGACAGAAGACAGACAGACAGAGAAAAACAGAGAGACAGAGGACAGTCAGACAGAGAAAAAAAGAGAGAGAGACAGACAGAGAAAAACAGAGACAGAGGACAGTCAGACAGAGAAAAACAGAAAGACAGAGGACAGACAGAGAAAAACAGAGAGACAGAAGACAGTCAGACAGAGAAAAACAGAGAGACAGACAGACAGAGAAAAACAGAGAGACAGAGGACAGCCAGACAGAGAAAAACAGAGAGACAGAAGACAGCCAGACAGAGAGAAAAAAAGAGAGACAGTCAGACAGAGAAAAACAGAGAGACAGAAGATAGTCAGACAAAGAAAAACAGAGAGACAAAGGATAGACAGAGAAAAACAGAGAGACAGAAGACAGAGAAAAACAGAGAGACAGAAGACAGACAGAGAAAAACAGAGAGACAGAAGACAGACAGACTTAGGGTGTAAGCAATTAACCCAAAACTGAGTCTTTGGGCAAGCTATATAAAGCCCAAATCACGCCTTGCTGTGGATATACGGGTCGACAAAAGAAGCGACAACTCCTCTGCACCAACACCCTGGATGAGGGGACAAAGGGAGGGGCGTCCCAGGGGTGTCCCAGTGGTGTCCCAGAGATGCCCAGCCAGCCTGAGCAAGGTCAGCAGGCCATGCAAGGCGTGGCGCAAGGCGCGACTGTGGGGCCAAAGTGTAATAAACTCTTTCACCCAGCAATATTGAAAGCCATTGCGTCTCCGAGAGGACGTGTTGATACATGATGCAAATAGGCCACCACGCTGCCGGCTGATCAGAAATGCAAACCCCTTTCAGTAATGCAAATTCTACATGCGCCAAGCTTCATTTCCATGATTCAATTTGCGCTTCCCCCCCTTTCCCTTGAAAACACACCAGCGGGTAAAAACAGAACAACGATTTTCTCTCGCTTTCGGACACGACAAAAAGACGTGTTTCTTTAAAGGGGGGCAGTGTTCCGAGTGTGAAGGATAATTTATATTCCGCCACCAGGAGCGCGGGACAATGCGAGAAGTCACGAGATGATGAGACCTCAGCAGCTTCCAATCCTGCAGGTCATAACTTACACAATGCCGAGGGCCCCCCTCTCCTGCCCCCCCCCCTCCTCCCCCCTCCCCCGCCCCCACTGTCTCCCTCTCCTCTCTGTAAAAAAGGTTACAAGGGTTTGGTCTCGCTGCTGTTTCTGCGTTAGCATAATTGATTTACCATTTCAGACTTTGAGTAGCAACACGCACACCGCACTGACAAGCCGATTTTTCTTTCGACTGTTGAGAAGGCGAGAGTAATATGGACTAACACAGTCAAAACCGTCGTTCTTTTCCAACACAAACTCTGTTTCTTCCAGTATCATCGATTTGTCCTCAGGCCCAAAACATGCGAACGAATTTCACGTTGTCCTCATGCCCAAAACATGCGACCGAATTTCACATGGTCCTCATGCCCAAAACATGCGACCGAATTTCACTTGGTCCTCATGCCCAAAACAATCGACCGAATTTCACATGGTCCTCATGCCCAAAACATGCGACCGAATTTCACATGTCCTCATGCCCAAAACATGCGACCGAATTTCACATGGTGTTCATGCCCAAAACACGCGACCGAATTTCACATGGTGTTTCCGGATGTTGATTGGTTATGACATCATCGCCGTTCAAAATGCAAAGGACATTTACAGTTTACAGTTTTACAGTTACAATTGCGTGATAAAAAAAAAAAAAAAAAAACACAAAAAAAACACTTGCTCAACAAAAAATAGATAAGTATTTTAGCTTTCCATCTCATTTGCAATCGTTTGCACCGTTTAGCTGTTACCGTTTAAGTGTCGTTTTGTAGCGCGATAAAGGGGATTGCCCCGAAAATTCGCATGTTGTGTTATCTCCTAATAAATAGCTTTATTTTGAACCTTTTATATGCGTTTGGATTTTGTTTTAGACACTAGCAGTCATTCTTGTTTCAGATTTTTTTTTTTTTTACACAGTTGTGTGGCTTTCATTTGATATCGGTTGCATTATTACTGACTGGACAGCATTTTTTCGCTTAGGTCAATAGTTATATGTGCTGAAAGCTTATACGTTATTTCTATTTAAATATATGTATGTCCCTTATACAAGAGTCATTATAACTGTGTAGCATTTTGTACGTTAATTTGTCTTTTTCCTGTTCTCTCCCCACCCCCGCTTTTATTCTATTTTCCTTCTATTTCTTCTTTTTTCGTTCTTAATTTTTTTTCCCCGTTCTTTTTAGTTTTTAGTTTTTAGTTTTAGTTTAGTTTTGTTTGCTTTGTTTTTGTTTTGTTTGTTTTGTTTTTGTTTTGTTGTTGTTTTTCGTGTAACTTTGCACCCCAAAGAAAAGACGAATAAGCTGCCTGACTGCGGCTTGTGACACTGTTCTCCTAAACCATACCGATTTTGAGGCGTGTGGTGCGAGTAACGTCTGTAGCCAGTCCAAGATCAACAGGAAGAGCGCGACGTGGCGTCTGGCAGAAGCGGCAGCGATCCATTCTTTTCCACGGCTTGGAAAAGTTAAAGCGATGGCCCCTGTGTGCGGATTATGGGCCCCTGCCCGACAAATCAAACCGGCAACCGGATGAAGGCACGCCTGACATATAGCGCTGCTCGTTACCAAGTGTCGACCTTCTCGGCTCTCAGGTCAAACTTTCCACACCTTCGATCACACCTCTGCTGCCCCGTTTTTCTTATATAGTCTTGAAAATCCGAAGGTCGCGCAACTGATACTTACAGTCACCAGTCTTTCGGCTGCCATACGTTCTTCTCTTCTTTTTTTTTCTCCCTTCTTTTTCTTCCCCCTCTCTCTTTTTTTTTTTTTTGGGGGGGGGGGGGGGGGTGGCTGGGAGGGAGGAAGAAGGGAGTTGTCTGAAGAGTTTCCGAGAGTGCGGGACCGGTCGTAAGGTTAATAAGAAAGTAGAGTAAGCGGGTTGAAATCGAAGTCAAAAGCTGAAACGAAAAAGCGCCTGGTGCCACAGACAGGATGCCGCTCCTTTTTTTCTTTTTTCTTTTTTTACCAAAGAGAGAGAGAGGGGGGAGGGGGAGAAAGAGAGAGGGGGGAGGGAGGGAAGGAGAGACAAACAGAATGGTCCTGCGAGAGAGAGAGAGAGAGAGAGAGAGAGAGAGAGAGAGAGAGAGAGAGAGAGAGAGAGAGAGAGAGAGAGAGAGAGAGAGAGAGAGAGAGACAGAGACAGAGACAGAGACAGAGACAGAGAGACAGGATGAGAAGACAGAAGACAGACAGACAGACAGAGACAAGACAGTGACAGAGGACAGAAATAGAACGATAACAACAGGACAGACAGAGACAGAGAGACAGAGACAGAGAGAGACAGATACATAGAGACAGACAGAGAGACAGACAGAGACAGAAAGAGACAGAGACAGCGAGAGAGACAGACAAAAAGAGACAGAGAGGTATAGAAAAAGGTCGAGAATGAGAGGAGGAGAGACCGAGACAAAGACGGACAGAGAGACAGAGACGGACAGAGAGACAGACGGACAGAGAAGCTAACAGACAGACGGACGGACAGCGAAACAGACAGACAGAGAGGAAGTCGGGTTTACTTACCTGAGGAAAGCAACAACTCCAGAGAAGGGCGCGTGTACATCCACTCCAGTCAGACGGTCAGTTTCCCGGTCAGTGACCAAGCACGATTCTTCGTGCGGAAAGGGTCGGAATCCATCAGTACATCTTCGTCACTTCAGTCAGCCTTGTTCCTTACCAGTTCAGTCTGAAACAGAATGAAGCCAAGGACGCTTGTGTAAAATCAACAAAGGGGAGAGAATAGTAGACGACTGACGTCACGCGTTTCAATGTGACGTTGTGGATGAATAAACGGTGATAGTTATAAAATCTCCAGGCGATTCAGGTCCCTGTGGTGGCCTCCCTTGTTGTACGTGTGACGTCATTCGCCCTGTTTAAACTCTTCTCGTCAATTTCTAACCACTTCAGTGAGCTATTTCCAGCTCTTTTCATTCTGCTGTCAGTGCCGGGGTGACAGACACCATACAGACCGACGAACTGTTCGTCATCATCATTGTCTTTGTCGTCATCATCACCACCACCACCACCACCACCACCACCACCACCATCAGCATCACCACCACCACCATCACCACCACCACCACCATCACCACCACCATCACCACCATTTTCTTCTTCCGTTTACGCTCAACAGACAGACCATTACTAATGGAATAGTGTGTGTGTGTGTGTGTGTGTGCGTGCGTGCGTGCGTGCGTGCGTGCGTGCGTGCGTGCGTGCGTGCGTGGCGCGCGTGTGTGTATGCGGCTGCGTGCTGTGGGTCGTGGTGCGTGTGCAGTGTGTTGTGTGTCGTGCGTCTGCGTGCGTGCGTGCGTGTGTGCTGCGTGGCTGTGCGTGTCGCTCTGTGTGTGGTGTGTGTGTGTGCGTGCGTGCGTGCGTGCGTGCTGCGTGCGTTGCGCGCGCGCGTGTGTGTATGCGTGCGTGCGTGTGTGCGCGCGCGCGTGCGTGCGTGTGTTTGTGCGTGCGTGTGTGTGCGTGCGTGCCTGTGCGTGCGTGCCTCTGTGTGTGTGTGTGTGTGTGTGTGTGTGTGTGTGTGTGTGTGTGTGTGTGTGTGTGTGTGTGTGTGTGTGTGTGTGTGTGTGTGTGTGTGTGTGTGTGTGTGTGTGTGTGTGTGTGTGCGTGCGTGTTGGGAGTGGGGGAAGGGAGAGTCTGAAGGCAAAATAGGAGAGTTGCAAGCAGGCCAGAAAAAAATGGGTGATTGAGATCTGGAGACCTGACACCGTCATGACTGAGGTGTCACGGGTGGAGATCTGACACCGTCATGACTGAGGTGTCACGGGTGGAGATCTGACACCGTCATGACTGAGGTGTCACGGGTGGAGACCTGACACCGTCATGACTGAGGTGTCACGGGTGGAGACCTGACACCGTCATGATTGAGGTGTCACGGGTAAAGACACACACAGACAGCCTCTCTTGAGGAAGGCTGTCCCCGTCGCTTGCTGTTCTTGAGGAAAATCTGGTCATTCCGACTTCTGTCCTGCATGTGAAGTGTCTGTAACGCGGGCCATGGCCACGTGTCGTTCCTGACTTTGGCTGGAGCTGAGGCACACTCCGAGCACCGCTTTCCGGCACCTTCCTCCAAACTCTGCCAGATTTGGTTACGCCACTGAAGGGGCACTCTTTATCTCCGCGCCGCTGTCCAGCGACGCGGTCAGCGCCCTCCGAAAGGTTCCGGTACTAATATGACTGTAGAAGCGACCTAGCGCCAAAGCACGCACGTAAACATGAGGCGCATCCACCCCGGGTAAAAACTAAACAAAAACAGAGTTCCGTCTCGAATTCAAACGATACTGTTTTTATTTGACCTGGCGTACGTAAGCAACATGGTCAGTTATAAAACAAACGTCTGATATAATTTGAGTTGTTTGTAACAAACTTACTACTGTTTAATCACCAATGCGTAAGCAACATGGTCAGTGATAAAACAAACGTCTGATATAATTTGAGTTGTTTGTAACAAACTTACTA